>CAAKHC010019388.1:0-54442 GCA_901007825.1 Macroramphosus scolopax | reverse complement strand
CTGACGGCCATTTAAAGAACAGGAGGTGATTTAGAATTATCTGTGAGCTGTGTTAACGAAGAGGTGGCAGAACGCCATCGTCCTCCCGTAATGATGAATCTGGTGGACGACCAATGAAACAGAGAAAGCTGCACACCCCTCTCTCTCTCTCTCTCTCTCTCTCTCTCTCTCACACGCACGCACGCACGCACGCACGCACGCACGCACGCACGCACGCACGCACACACAAACACACACACACACACACACACACACACACACACACACTGTTGCTCAGAAGTATTCAGCTACACATTTTCTCTACTCGAGTCCTAAAACCATGCAGCAAAACACCAAAGTTTCTTTCATCATACGTATTTCGTGATTTTCTCTTCCCTTTGCTGTGAAATGACCCTCTCTGAGTTCAGCCCATGTCTGCAGAGGACACATTCCAGGCTCCTCCATAAAAGGTTGACACTACCCTCCCTCCCCCCAACCACACACACTCATCTTCGTTACTAAATGTGCAGCAGCTATACTATGCTGTCATGCTGCTTGCACTGAGACATAAAAGCCTTCTGGGTAACATTGTTTGAATGTGCCCAGCTCAAACAGTCTCAGAGCATCAACAGATGTGTTCGCACAAATCTCACAGTCAGTCCTTATTATTATGTAGTACTAAGCAGCTCCAAATAGCCAACATTGTCTGCAGAGCCCTGCAGCACAGTGAATCAATGAGCCAAAAGTACATACAAATTTTGTGTTGACGTCTCATTACAAAGCGAAGCTTTATGCCTCCATTTTCACAAATGTTCTGAAATAGATTGGTTGTGGAGCCCCAAAACTTTAAGAAGTTGGCGTTACTTTCCGTCGAATCAGAAGCAAACACTTCATTTGACGTGCAAATGATAAAACTGCAGTGATGCTGGCACACAAATGCTATTAGCTGCTAATCATTCAGAACACTGAGTAAGTGCTGAACAAACCAGTCATCGAGTTGTAATGTAGTTTGTTTTGCTTTCTACAAAATAGCAAACTTCTGGTTTTGCATGATACTAAACAATGTTTTGTTCTGAGCCAGGTCATATGAACTAAACGATGCCGAGTGGAGGGGAGTCGGGTCTTCTTCCAAGTGTAATTGACAGACACACATTTCAGCAGGGCTCTCAGCTGTCCTGCCTTTTAGTTGAAAGTCTGGGCTACGAAACCAGCAGGTAGGCTTTTATACTTCTTGTGGTTAGCTCATTAGCTAAGCTGCCTCTGCCAGACAGCGACGGAGCTCTGAAATCATGCCAAGAATCAAAGTCAGGACAAGCCAAAGTGACTTTACTGGCAACAGGCTGTACAGTATGTGTGTTTCACGCCATGAGACTTGGCTTAGACATGAATGCTGGCAACATTCATTGTAAATGCAGAGTATACATGAGAAGAATGTGGCTTTGTACTCCGAGGGATAACTGGGAGATTTATTACCATTTGTGTGTAATTCACTTGAATATTCTCAACATGAATACATGTATATATACTGTGTATATGTATTGTGCCCACCATCTCTGACTGGATATGACTTTCCCATGTTTTTTACACAGAATCTAATTTATTTCAGATGTGAAACCCACAATTAATAGACAGCAGCAAAACAATTATGATCGACGGAAGTGATGTTTCTTTAACGGCTGACTGTAATGAAGATCCCGTGTCAACAAATTAATTTGCCTTTCAGGCCACCAAGTGCAAACCAGTCCAATACTTAATTAGCTTTTGTGTCACAACGATAATGAGCATATTGTTATTCAATTATTGGAGAAAAGGAAATTCTGTAAGAGACACATACTGTCTGTTGACAATTTAAGCTCGTAGCATTTAAGCGTGATGTTAACGAAATATGGTAATACGTTCAGCGACTGTGGATTTTGATGCATTTTCATACGATGATGGGTTAAGTCTCATTACTTGTGCAGACACAGCCAACTCGATACTCTTCGGACATATTTCCATCCATAAAATTTTCAGACAGGGATTGTCTGACCCATGGCCTGCCCTGGACCATAACAAGGTCTCCTGTGCATCTTAAACTGAGAAACCACGGACAGCATTTGTGCCGTATCTCATTATCAAATTGGTTTTTCTTCCTCCTCCTGTAACGTAGCATGCAGAGCAATTTTGTGCTCTCTCTGTGATCCCTGAGTGCCACTGGGTGCCGGATCTGAGCCTGCCAGATATGCTGCATTTCCCCTTTTAATAATACATACAATGAGCAGCAGTAAACATTTTTGTGTTGTGAATTTTTCAAGACAAACATTGTAAATTATGAGTCAGCCGTGCAAAGTCCAGACATCTTCGACATGCCCACCTCTTTTGCCTGGCATGCACCAGTGCAGCTTCCTGAGAAAAGCTTCCAAAGCTTCTCTTGCAGGGTTTCTATTGTCAGAACATAAACCAACATTTGATGCAATATGGCGGCAAGAAAATATCGGGCCTAAAAAGAAGGAAACATTATGAGAGGAGAGCAGCTAATTAGCTCCAATGGTTTTGGCTGTTGCAAACAATGTGTCACAGCACGGATGAAAATGACGTCCCGCTGAGAACAACAGACAACACTTCTCGCCTGGCGCTGCGCTGAAGTCAGTGGGAACATAAAGCCATGAAGACAGCATAATCTTCAACACTCCCTCCCCCTGAAAATTGTTTTCTCTTTTCTCTTCAAACAATGTACGAGCTTTATCTGTATGTACACGGACGGTGCTTATAGCCTCACATAGGAAGGCTTAATTCAGCTCGTTCCGATGTGACTGAGCAAACAAGTAAATAAGCGAATACAGTCCGACTGGTTGAAGCAGTATTTTCTAACCTCAGCTCACTGATCGAGGAACATGAAAAGGGGCCCCGGGAGATGGTGGGTTTCACATATCAACGTGATTTATGGTCTACCATAGCAAATCAACAAGTTTAACTTTAATTGTTTTCTTTGAGATGGGAGGTGGGGTAGTTAATACAGAGCAATGATTGATGGCACAGGGCACCATGTTTGGCTCGGCACTTTGTCTTTTGCAGTGCAGCTCAGGAATTGAACCAGCTGATAGAAGCAATTAATTTGAGCTTTCTTTTTGTATTCAGGAAATACGCAGGTCCCATAGATACCCTGGAAACTGTACCATTGATGTGTCATCAAATACTACGGTCTCATATTATTTTCTCTTAAGTTGTTTTACGGAGGAAATAAAAGTTTAATATTTAATATTGTACCTTGTCTTTGTATTGTTTTCCTTTTAAAATGACACAAGTCTACACCTTTATTAGTGTAAAGCCTCAGCTGAGAGGGTGACATTTCAGATGTTTTAATAAAGTTAGCCTCTGTTCAAGCTACATTAGCTTGCTAAGTAATAGAGACAACCATTTAATTAAATGCTTTGCTGATGATGCTTCTCTTGGAATTGGGACTGTTAACCATTAATCAGCGGTGCACACCTAATTTACAAGGACAACAGTGCAGGAGTGGGGCCTGCACAGGAGAGGAAATGGTCATGCCGTTACATTAAATCACCATTAGTAATTAGTGAAGCCAGAGCCACCAGCAGCACAGAGAGGATTTTGTGATTAGACCTGATCACGCTGTAAAATAACATCTATCACATCCGATCAGAACTGCATAGATCATAGGACAGGGCTCTGACCAGTGTCTCCATGTCCTCTAACGGTACCTCTGAGTGCTTCGCAAAGTAACCTTGCACCTCTTGCCAGTAACTCAGCACATGCCAAATAAGATCTATTTATTTTTTGCATTTGTTCCAGCCTGCTGGCGACTGATGTGATAGACCAGAGATGATTTACTCAAGTTGATTATTGAATCAGGGAGGAAGAAAAAAAAAAACAACCTAGAGAGCTGCGCCTGAGTTTTAATTACGTTTGGACAAAAACGGGTCTTTCCTCAGTCGATTCATAAAAATGACCTTCATTGTGAATTACAGTAATTAAATATGATGAGCACAGCTTGTGAGTGTTGATGCTGCACCAAACAGAGGACTTGGAATAAGAATGATTATGGCTCTTTGAGTGAGGCTGCACAGAAAGTTGCTGCTGTTACAACAGCAACACAATGCACACTGAACCTGCAAGGATGATCAATCAAATGTAATTGATTGCAATACTGTCTGGAGTGTTTTAGCAAACATCAATCACATTTACAGTGAATTAAGAGGGCTGCTGTGAATGATTGTGATGCAAAGCAAACCAAGGGGGACCCAAACAAGGAGATTATATTGTTGTATGCGGTGCTGAGAAGGTGACTGGAACCAAAACAATGTTTCATCAAGTAAAGATTCAAGTAACAAGGGATGTAAATGAAACAAATCAGTCATGTCTCTTGATTAGAAAGAAATGAGATTCTAGATTTATTTAAAACTAAATTTGACTTCAATAGCAAATTTGTCTCTTTCATATAAAGGTCTTCGAGCAAGGATGAACAACATCAGTACGCTCACTTTGCCTGTTAAACATGTTAAGCAGGCAGACAATGCAAGTTATAATTACACACAGTACAGATGGGGCTGATCTCCCACAGGTATAAACTTCCAAAGTATTGGCAGTCTTGAATATAACTTGTGTATTTGCGGATAAGCTGCTTGGATGTACTCAATGCAACTGTGTGGACTGCGGGTACTTTTACGCAGCGTATCAGTTGACAATGAATGACTGTGAATTTAAGGACACTATTGCTTATTATTTGCTTTTCCATCTCTTCCGTGTTTTGATTATCAGTTCTACAAAAAAAAATTCTTGCAAAGAGATGCAAGTAATAAAATAGCTTAATTCTTTTCTCTTCCAAATGAACTCTTCTCCATAGTTGGTTGTTCACTTTCCTCAATCCATCCCTTTCAAAGTTCCGACTCTCCTACATTCTTCTCTGCTCTAACACTCACCGCAGTTCCTTTGTGGGTGTTAAATGATTCATGCAAATACACGTAAACCCATGGACATTACAGAGTATTGGTCCTCGATCGTGAGGGAGTGAACTGTGAGGAACAAACAGACTTTTCCTTCTTCGGGAGAGAATACTTTTCAACCCCCATCCGCAGGTTGGGGATATACTTACATAAAATCATTCCAGCAGCAGAAACCAATTACCCCTCCCTCAGCTATTCTTCTGCACAACAAACTCTTTTATTGATCTGGTGATAATTACCTCAGTCACATCATAAAGCACCTGGAACAGATTGGTGGCTCAAATTATCGATTACCCCTGGGCTACCCTTCGCCGTTCATTGTATAGCCACTATACATTACTTGATGAGATCTGCTTTGCTGTGCACTCCCTCACATTTCTCTCTGGAGCTATATGCAGGTTTACATTGACAAAAGGGGGTGTGGTGGTCAAATACACACCTTCGAAGTCATCTGTCATCTTTTCTTAGTCGTTGGGTTACCCAAAACCAAGGTTAACAGTAAACCTACTTTTAGCTCGTGTCTGCACCTCAACCCCTGCAACACATTTAATCTAAAACAGTTTTGGTCAGAAAATGACCTTTCTTTCGTGGTCATAACTTGGGGCCTGGCCTGCCAAGCACCAGCTGTGTCTAATGCTTCATTAGACACCTTCCTTGAGGCATGTCAGTGCGTGACCCTGAAACCTCTGCCCACTAGCCACACATGCGTCCGCCAGCTAAGTCCCCTACCACAGTCATAGCAATTGGCCTGACCTCCACCGAGGCTTTTTGGTAGCAATAAACAATGAGGTAGGATTTTTTTTCCTTTTTTTGTAAAGCTTGCTAAAAGGTACATTTATTATTTTATAAACCTGCCTTTTTATAGATCACCATGCCAGCCTGTCACAAGTCTCCCTCTGCTTGTTTCCAATGAAAAGAGAACAAGACAACGACACACAAGAGATGTTCTCCTTTGTTACTGAGTCTGTCTTAGCTTTGTGCTTGTCTGGTTATCAGAAGAACAAGGGCTCCTGGCATTTCCCCCGATTCTTCCTTCTTCAAACCTTGCGAAATAAATCAGAATTTGAACTAAAAATGTCTACATGACTTCACAAAGTGAAGTCTAGAGAAATAAATACTTGTTTTTGTCACGACCCTGGACGTTTCCCCCTGTGCTTTCCTGTATTCCCCGGCTTATTCAATGTATACATAGGTATTTTTTTAAAACGCGGCTTTTCAATGCGTTTTGGCTTCAGAAACAAAAACAAAATGCTGATAAGGTCACTGTAAATGGACCATCGCCACCATGAATGAATGAATCACAGCACAGCCGGTAGCTCTCCCCCCCTTATCTCTCTCCCAACAATTAGTCTGTGTCTGCATTTGTATTTCTCACATGCTCATCTTCATTTTAATCTAGTTTACTCGTAGAATTGTTGACCTGCAGTAAACTCAATTGTATTTTGAGGGTAAGACAGAAGATAGATCTTAATTCTCTTTATAACACGGTTCTTTCGTGGTAATAGATTCATTAAATACAATTTAATCAGCAGGTCAACCACATGGGGCAACCTTTAATTAGTAGTTCCATAACATGTTGTGTCTGGAGAAAAGATCCATATCGGGTTGTGTTTTGTTAAAGGTCTGTTGAAAGAACAAATTTCCCGCTAAAATTAATGATCACATATAATCTCGTGTTAACATTATAAAGCTTAGTTAATAATAAATAGCTGTTTCGAGTATTAAAGCCACCATCACATGAGTCTTAATTAGCGGACTGAAAGATACCAGATGATTTTCAGTATGAAAGCTTTATCCTTAATACCTATTCAACCACAGAAGTCACACTGAGATCTGCAGAATAATCTGGTTTCAATCACAAAACCACACGGAGAGTGTTTGCAACCTCCATGGAAACCCACACAAAAGATTCCACATACTAGCACACACATAAAACCTTCTGTTCCTGCATATCATTTGGTAATGGGACAATATTACCAACATTTAATATAATCAAATCCTGGATTGCATGAATTTATGTAGGCTTCATCATTGCATTGTTGATTAATCTATCATCCTCGATTAATCAACACTAATTCTGTTTTCCCCTGCGACTCGCAGTTTTTTCATATTGAATATTGCAAGAAGTCAATATCAGAGAGAATGAATTAACATGATAGTGCACTGGCTGGGTAGTGCAGCTCTGCTCGTGCATAAAGTGACGGCTTCAGAAAAAGGTTGTTTAGGATAGAAAACTCACCTTAGCCATCGGCACCGAACCAAACTGGCTCTGGGCAGGTGTTCAACTTGGCCAGGTGGAAGGCAGCTGACACAGACAGACCCCCCCCTGCAGTATATTTGTCACTGTAGATATCAATTGTTTCTTCAATATTCAAATTGGACGGGGGAGAGCATCTAGCCAGTCGTCCTCATTCTCCTCTAATTCAGGTGATTAAAAACAAAGGTCGCGTGTGGAAGCAGATGGAAACTGTGTGCTGACTGGAAGATGAAAAAGACAATTGGCTTTTTAAACGCACTAGTCACGCACTCAGGATATATAGGAGGCACAATAAACAGCCAAACGACAAGCAATTTAAATTCAACATTTACTGGAGGCGCCAAGATTTTAAAACCCCGTGAGAGCCTTTGTGGTTTGAGACAAGTACCTGTTCATGCTTATTTGTTTTATGTTCAAAATGTTGCAGGACTATTTGATCCCGCCGATTGTGAAAATCCGTGAAGATCCACTCACACTGTGCTGGCTGTCTGTTCTGCGTGCGCTGACGATACCTGGTGTTCATACACAGCCCTGGCATTGAAATTGTGAAACACACCTCGAGGCTCGATCGGTGCCACACATCACTAATCACTATTGCACCCAATTCGTCGTTCGTGCTTCTGCCCTGTTTCTATTGCTACACCATGAGCAGAGCTGCACCATTAGAGTAATGAAACGTGGTGTCAGTGTCCTTCACCCATTCTCAAGCACATTCACACAGTGATGATGATGGCGGTACAGTCCATTAACGTTTGTGTTGATTCTTATTATTGAGGCATACTTTGCCTGCGAGTGTCATGACCTCCTCGGATAAAGCAATACATGGAATCACCTTGCATTTGGTGGCTAGCATACCGATCTTTAGATCATTGGGATGAGTTTGGATTAAATATATCAGTAGAAAGACGCTGGCAGTGTCGAGAATCACAGCAGGGGAAGCAAGAGGGACTGAAGTTAACATCACAGTCAGGCACGGAGAACTCTTGAATTCTGATTCTGATGGAGACGTGGCTGAACCACAGCTGTCCCAATTCCACCTTAAAGCCAAACTGCACCACAGACGCTAGTAGGATGGACCTGTGTAACACACATACACACACACACACTGGGGCAGCATCACTGATCGACCTGTCCACAGTGACATACTGCACGTCCGTATGCAAAACTACTCTTGTCTATCGTATTGCTGATAAATGTATGCAGGTACTTCAGTGCCATTGTAATTCCATTGTGTTGTTGTCTTGTGTTTCTGTTATCGATGATTCTTCGAGGCAGCTAAGTTACACTGTAGACAGAAGGAAATCGAAATAACGGCAGGGATATAACTCTGCCATGTTATTTTCTTTCTTGTAGAAATCTCAGCGAACAACTTTTCCCCATTTAACACTGACGCTGGAGTGTAAGTTACTGTTACTGTTGAAGTTACTGGTGGTAATGTTATCGATGCACTCAGCATTCCCCCACGCTGCTCATCAGCCCGGTTGTTAGGGTTGTTGCCTTTGAAATGTAGGGGTGTGTGTATGTGTGTGTGTGTGTGTGTGTGTGTGGGGGGGGGGGGAGCCTCTGAAGGAGCACTGAAGCTGAGCTATCTAAAAAAGGTGACCTCTGACGTGCTGTCTGTAAAGCTTGTTTCCAAGACAGTGTTTTCTTTAATCATCTGCTGCTGAGGGAACCGCGAGACAACTATAAAACCAACTGAGAGTGTAACTGGGACACGAAAGGATACATTTCCTGTGCTTAGGGACAGGACAATTAAAGTAAAATAAAGTCTGTTAAAGTTAAAACAGCCTGGCGACAGTCCCGAGAGAAACATAAGAAGCTGGTGTAGGCAGTAAGGTAGGGATGAACAGCAAACAGAATGTTGTCACACTTCCACTCCCTGTGGAGCTGGGCTAGAAGGAGGGGAGTCGTGGATCTGGAAGCAGCACTCTGCCTCCAGCTCCTGTTGTTTTTAATCGCAATATTTGTGGAATTCATGCTGATGAGGTGATTATACAGTAACACATGTTTCTGTTAATTTGACTAGTTACTGACAGTCGGTAATGTCTACAGTAAACGAGTGGTAGTAAACCTGAGAGTACAGTAGCTGGCCCGGCAAAACCCAAACTCTGGGACTTATTTTGGGATGGTGGACGATGTGTGTGTTATGTCATTCAAACATCTGACCCCATTGTACATATAGATGCATTCTACAAACAGTATTTGCTCTAGGGACTGGGGGGTTGCAAACAGTAATGGCCCGTGTTTGTTTACATGAGCAGGGAGTGTATGCACCGCACGCTCAACATTTTACTTAATGTTATGAGATGAAATGAAAGAGATGAATGTTTACTTTGAAGCCTACTGAAGAAATACCGTCTATATTCAGAATGTTAAAATCCCAGGGAAATACTTCTACTCCAAGCTTGTGAAGCCTTTCTGATGTGCCCTTGGGGAATGTCAGCTTTTTAAGTTTAGAGAGCATTAGGCAATACTTACTGGCAGTGCCAGGCGTGTTTTTAACAGGACCTGCTGAGCCTTTCACTCTATGGTGACTTTTGCGTTGCTCAGATTCCTCTGTCGCACCGGTTTAAGCCCAGAATCCCACCAGTGCAGACCAGAGTGGATTTCAGTTCCTATCAAAATTTCCACAGCCAAGAAATGTTCCTTCTTTGTGTTACGTTGCCAGTGATACATATCAGTTTCCCCAGTAACCAGTGGGGAATACTCGGGGGAATAACATGAATTTGAGCAAAACTACAACTGCTGCAGCTTTGATACGCTGTAGAGCTCCAGTAGGGGAGTTCTGGTTGAGGGACTGGGTGATATCCTTTAACACACTTGTCTGCAGGCTGTACAAATGGCCAAAGTTGTTGACTTAAACATGTTTGGTTTTTTTTAAATCTTCTTGTAAGATGATTGAACTCCCTACTGTATGAATTAACTTTATTGTGATATATGATGATGATGATAAGGATGATGATTATGATTATTATTATCATAGACCAGGCTGCGTATCCACATAGCAGGTTATAGATCCCTCTCATGACAGCCAGAAGTCTCACACAGACAACCTCCATTATGTTCAAGTTTTATGTCAGACTGGTAAAATTCTTTTGAGCAGAATGCCGGTTCACAAGTGCACAAAACCCCTGAAGGATACCACAAGTGAGTAAAGATTCCAGTTGGTGCACAGTGAAGTGGACTCCAGACGAGGATATTTAAACTCTACTATATCCAATGCAATGGGTTCTGATACAATACAAGACTCACAGCCAACCAGATAACTGGTTCACAAGAGCAAATACGGCCAACAGTCTGTTCAGCTCCACTCATGTAAATGCATTCAGTACGAGGAACAATCACGCCGCCATGAACAGATCAGTGTGTATTTTATAAGGGTGTGTGTCTTTGTTGATCCTAATATCTGCAAACAAGCCTCTTGTTAGCTATGAGTGCCACATGACAGGCATCTCTTCACTCACCCAATCTGACTTTGGCATCGCACTAAACAAACCGAACAAGCGAACAAAACTCTCTCGTCAATAACTGGAGGTAGTAAAATTCCCAAACGGCACAGATACCCAGATCTAAGTAGAGTGATAACCATGGTAACTGTGCCTCCAAAGTCAAACAGATGGTGAATAATTGACTACATGTGCAGCCAACAGTCTCTACAATAATTAATCCCCATCAAAGACGAACAATCCATCTGCTTTATTCTCTGAGTTAACGGAAAAGACAATTGTAAGACGACTTATATACAGTTCAATATATACTGTATATATACAGTATATATTCAAATATACATATTAACTGTATATTCATTAAGAAGTTGAGGTCAAAAAGGCGTATTTTTCCTAATGTGCCCTGGAGTGCCTGTTGAGAGAAAAACAACAGACTTGGAGTGCAGTAACAAAGGCAGAGCTGATGAGTTTGTGTGCACGTTGGCTGATGTTGTATTATCTGATCTGATAATTAAAGAGCAACTGTTGATTGCAACGAGTTTAAACAAGGAGGACTGACAATCTGTATAAACAGATATTCAGTTTTTTTATTGTAGTTTATTACAAAATCACATGTCTACCTACCCCGCTATGGCAACCCACGGTATGTCCAAACTACTGCACCATAACTCTTGCCATGATGACCTCCTTTGAGTGTGTGTGGTCTTTACACTGATGAAGGGCAGCTTGTATTGAGCTGATAAAGTTGGCGCGTTGATCCGCGACTGTGAACGGTGGACAAACATTGCACTTCCTATACATTCTACACAATAAAAGTCATCCTTTAATTTGACACCTACGGGCTTTTATTCTGAAACTAACGGGATACAGTAAAATAAAGCAGATACATAAACTACAAACCAATGATATTCAGTTAGAAGCCGTATCAGTTGAGGCTCAGCACTGCCAGATGAGATTAAAACTGCTAAAGGAAATGAAAAACGGCGTAACTCGGTTTGCTTCGCCGCGGCCACAAGTTGCAGTGGAAACCCACCACATTTGAACTGTATATATAGTGTATGAAAGTAGCAAGTGAGTGAGCCACCTTTTTTATTTAAAAAGTAAAACTAAATACTTTTTTGTGTACGTGGGTGGTAGAAGAGGAAGGAAGAGAAACCGTCAGAGAGAAACAGTGTGTGACTGGTTGCTGTTATTGACACTTTCCTTGGTTATCTTTCCCTAACCATAACCTCATTATTGCTAATGAGACACTCGAGGTTGCAAATTGGATTTGATCACCTGTCTGTCCAGTGTCTGTTGGATCCATCCACCACCCAATCTTCCTCCTCATGCAGAGTGTCTTATGTACTGACGTCAAAAGCCCAGTGCGTCTTATATTGACACAAACGGGTTCAGAAGATGAGAATGTGGCTGCATACCTGATGACATCAGCTGGATCTAGATGTACTGGACATACGGTACACCATCAATAACAACTTGACTGAAATAAATAGGGCTGTATTAATCTCAGGTTTGACCTGAATCACAGTAGATCTTAATTGACAGAGTATAATATCCTTTGATAATGTTTTGGCAACGTAATCACACTTAGAGAAAGTAATTTGGGGTAACAGTTTATAACCCCTCTCTGTTAGTCTGATGTGACCTTGCACGTTCCTGTACCAGAGGACCAGCTGTAATCCATGAGTCATTTAACACCTTCCGGGCCTTTAGGTTCACTACAAGCACATGCACTGTTGATTAAACGCTTTGTGGGAGAATTTATATTAAAAGCATTCGCCACATGAAAATTAATGATAACCAGCCAAGCAGCAGAACACAGTACAGAGGAGCAATTTATGAGAGATTCAGTCCAATTTACAATTCATTCTGTAATCATCACAATGTTTCTTCAAAATACAGCATAATGTAATACGGATTTATGAGTGAGGGGAATTATAAAGGAATATGGGTAGGCGGCTCTCAAAATTATATAAATGTCATTATAGTGCATTCAAGCAGGAAATCTAGCACAGGGAAGTATAGATGAGCCGCTGGGTGGGAGCGCTCCACATATGCCCATAAGAGTCTACGATTCAATGAATGGGTGATTGTACTGAAGTGTCTGTGCATCTTTCCACACTGGATTGCCAAGGAATCTAAAGTACCCTCCTTCTGTCAGAGCTCTAACTGACAAAAGAAACACAGGAGTGTGTCAGTTTGACGCTGTATAAACAAATGCTCTTTTTGTTATTTATAAACCCCTTGCTGTTAATGTGTGTCATGGCCTCTGTCAACTCTGTAAGTTCTGAAAAATATCCTCCGTTCCACCTGCATGTTGTACTTGCAGGAACACTGCACACCTTGGACTCAACACAACATCAACCTACAGCTTGTTGATGGAAGAAATCCATCATGTAGAGGTCAAGGGTCATGCTACGGGTCTGCGCTTCACCGTCGCACTCCCAGAACACCATGTTCCCAATCTGTCCTAGACCTTCTACACATGTCATTTTGCATCCTGCTCGCTGATGGCTTGGTTAAAAAAAACAACACAAGATCATCTTTCTTTTACTGGAGAACACCAGCACGGTTACAAGGTTACTGCAGTCGTGAAATAATACAAACCATAACAAAATATAACCCAGATTTGCAGTGCAGAAACTTCAGGGATTGTAAAATCAGTCCTACTAATCAACACATGCTTCTTTATATATATTCATATCCATTTGTTATTTGAGAAATGAGTCAACATCATTGTGCCCCTACAAGAACAAACTATTTACTGCAGATAAATCACCACTATGAGTCAAACGAAATCATGGTCCTGCATCAGAGCAGCTTCAAGAAGTATGAAACCATGAATGCAACACTTCTACGTTTGCCTACCTTTACATCAAAGATCTTATTCCTCTCAAATGAAGCCAACACATTTGTTTATACCACTGTTATCTTCTTTTCCAAAATGATTCATGTCTTGCAGAGATGCAGGATATGAAGATGAAATCACTGCACAGGTGGTCCTAATGTGGGGTCAATACAAGGTCACCCCAAAACCTCCTGAACATGAACAAAAGTGATCTAATGATATCTATTAATATGTAATTAGACTGAAGATGTCTCGTAACATGATGAGGGATTCCTTCAGAGCCAATTACAACCCGGGAACCTAAAATCCTGCATTGCATTTCGTAATAGGCGAAGAAAATCGGAACATTTAACATCCTCCAACTTGTTTTGTACACGTAAACAGTGTTACCCACAAACAGAGGTTGACATTTACTAAACGTTATGATGTTGTCTATTTCAAAAGAACTTAGTTTGAACTTTAAATTGAATGGCTGCTGTTTATAATAGAGCTTCAAAGTACAGGTTTTTGGTCTTATCATGGGGAAGCAGCCGCACATCCTTCAGGCTAAGTGTTTAACATCCAACCAACAAGCTGCATACAAACGTGCAGCGGCTATGAACACAATATTGGACTGGCTGGACTATTCCTGGTCGACTTCAAATATCACAGAAACAGTTTGCATGTACTTCACCTCCCGGAAAGGTAATAAACAGCAGGCGGAGGAAACTGCGAAAGGTTGGAAACATTTCAAACAGTGAATTATTTTGGGGTCACTGTTGACTCAAGCCTAACCTTTGAAAAGCTTCTTAAAGTGCAAGGAACAGTGAAAATGTGTCCTTACAATTATTAGAAATCTAAAGACGACAGAGGCAGCCGCACTGGACGTTCACTCTATAATTTCAACTCACCTTTTGTGTTGTTTCGCAAACCTGGTCTCAAACACAACAACAATGTCCCAGATTCATATAATGGCATCTATAAAGATAGTAAACAATCTTGCTCCACCTCCTGTGAAACAATTTCTGAGCCAAACGTAACAAGAATCATAAGAACTTCAATCAGAGGGGCTGTGCACGTCTGCGGAGGCACGTTTGGTCAAACTGGCTTCTCATTTGAATCCTGCAGCATGTACGACAGCATCGCATCCAGGAACAGACTGAATACAAAACTAGTTTTAAACTAAGTCTTCAGAACTAGTTGATGACACCAATTATGGGATTATTTATAGTTTCTCTCCAATATTTCAAGCACAGTATTCAGTGTTGATGTAGTCCTTCTTATGTCTTTTGGTGTGTGATTACTTTCAAACTGCATATCCTCTAATGTGTTCTTCCAACACATTCTCGTCCCTCTGAGACAAATTACGACGCTCCAAGTGCGTCACATACCAACTCTCTCTCACCGCTCTTGTCTATTATACTGACACACCATCTATATTAGTCTCACCGGGCTTTCAAATAACTAATAATAACCCATTGGAGTCAAAACAAGACAGACCTGGCTTTGGACATGAAGTTATAGCAGGCGACTCCGCATTCAGGAGGCACATTAGGCTGCCGGGGTCCAGACAATCACTGGTCTTTGCAGCAGGAGACGGATGATCGATTCCTGTTTTCAATCCTGAGTTTCTCACTTTCAACGAGGATTACAGACTAACTGTGAGCGTAAGTGGCTATTTTAGTAAAGGCTGACACTGCAAATTGGACACCATAAACATATATTCTAACGATATTATCGAGTTCTGTTTGTCAACAAATGGTCATCCTCAGAAAGATGGTGGTTAAAATACACACGTGTCAGGATCGTGTATGTTTCCACTCTGGCGGCTGGAGCAGTCGATTTAAGCATCTCATCATGATGTGAAAAGGTGCTTTGTGCATCCGTGGGAGTGCAGTGAAACAGTGTTGGTGTTTGACACTTTTGAAGCTTCCTGAGAATGAGTTTGTTCATCCAAAGTTTTTTTTTCCAGAGCTAAATATCAAGTCCTGCTTGGGGATTGCAGATTAAAATCAGCCCGTAGGTTATAGTATGACTACAAAATCACTTAAAAATGTATATAAGGAAATATAAAGATAAACAACATGCATTGCATTTGTGGATGTTGCTTATATTTATTGAAGATGTTAACAGTTCAACAGCAGCACAGTAGATCTAAGGAATACTGTGTGATTAAATATTTACACGACGGTGTGTTTGTGACTACAGAGTCTCTGTACGGGCTCGTGAATGTGATTTGCAAATACGCCCCCTCCCATCATAATTGAACGTTTTTCCTGCAATTATACTGTAAACTCCTCATCTGAATGGAAAAATTATGCCGACAGAGGTTGTAAGACCGCGTGTGTCAAGTTACAGACAGGCACGTGTAGGTGTTTGTGTTCATGTGTCTGTTATGAGCTGGCTGCTTCTCTCTGTGTGCGTGTGTGTGTGTGTTTGTGTGTGTGTGTGGTACCTTTAACCACTTATCAGCTAGTTACAATGTCATGCTGTCAACCCTTCCTGGGTACTTTCAGATTAATTCCCTGACAACTAACACATGACACTCAGCTGACCTCAACATCCTGTGTGTGATGTCAGTGACCTTCATGTGAGGGACTCAAATGGATTCTATATGTGGAAACTGTTGCTCTGTCAGCTGAGCCGATGAAGCCAGTTGATTGGAGAGGGAATTCTTCACCCAGATAGTGTAGATGTTAAACATAAATAACCTGGTATCTTGATGTGCAATGATGATAAAGTAATTGTGTCCAGTTGTGCGTTGCACTTCATGTGTTAGCCACTATCTTCCGCTTCCACCTGGCTTCTCACGTTAATGTGTGAACGTACAAGCAATAGAGAACCAAAGGAACAGCAGCACAAAGTCGAACATGAATTTACTTGGCTGAAGCAATTAGGAAGAGAGAAGTCGCACGCAGGGCAAATCCTATTTTACCTCGGTAGTTCCAGCTACTTCGTTATTGACGATATTGACCGCAGCTCTGTCAGACACAACCGGGTAGCTGTTTTCAGCTGATTGTATGTGTATTGCTGCGAGAAATAAGTTGATTTCTATAAATTATACTGGAATCAGCACAGAGTTAATCTAGAAGCGTGCACCTTGCTCTGACAGTCTGCATTTGTCCCACAGCTTTGTGGACTTGATTCCAAAAGGCTTTGAGCCTTGTGAAACTGGAACTGCACCTCTAGTTTCACATCTCCACCAGGGTCCATGGGATATTTCTTAAGAAATGAATGTAGAGAGAAAAAAATGAGAATTTGTTTAATATTTTAATGAAAGAATACATACGTATCTATCTTAGACTATACTATGTTAGAACAGCAGCCATAGCTTCATGCAGAGATGAACATCACAGACAGGAATCCTGCCACAGTCTTATTTAGACCGTTGATTGTTTGGTTCCTGGACATTTCAGTTTTTGCTGTTTTGAACTGGAGTTTTAGTTCTTTCCTGTTTTGAATTGTACCTCCTTTGTGTGTTTTATCTTACTTGTCTCGTCTGTTAATCAGCTCCTCGGCTGCCTTGTGTTCTCACATCTGTTTCTTGTCTCATGATTACCTCAGTGTGTGCTCGTGGCTACGTTCAAATTACAAGCTAAATTCCGATTTTTTTTTCTCCCATTCAGAATTACAAGTGACTTGTATGTGACCGCATCCGTCTTCTCACACAGCGAGTGCACATTGTTACTTTTTGGCAAATCTGTTCATCTCACCGAAAACATTAGTTTGGAGAATGCTCGTATTAGAGAGAATGGAAACAGTTGGTCAGCTGTATGTGATGATCTCTCCGCTGATGACTCTCACAGCTCTCCTCCATTATTGTTCTGTTTTGTGCAGCACTCAGCGAGCCCGTGCGTAAAGAGCCACATGGAAATAGAAGTTAGCTCGACAGACATGTCAGTCAGACATCAAAAAAAACAGTCTAATAATCTGGGTTAGGGTTAACTGCTATTACAGGTTGCCATGGTGATGCTAACTTCTACAAGGATAGAGCTCAGAGGCACCTCTGGAAATCTGGCCTGTCACTCACAGACCGTAACTGCTATTACCTCAATTATTGTATCGTAAGAGACTCTGATTTGTGAATCTGCTGGGACTTTTAGATCTGCTACCAAATCTAGTGGGTCCTTCATTCCATCCCTCCACTAAGTTTCATAGATGTTGCAAAATCTTTCTACCAAACAGATAGACCTGGAAACACATCCTCCCGGGCCGAGGACAGAATGACATTCACGAAGCACAGCGTGTGTCTGAAGTGTTTTTTCAAACGAATCGGATGGAGAGAGACTGAAAGAGCTTTTCGTTTCTTTGCTTCTTTTTAGAAATGTGTTGTTATTGGTAGGCATGTATGCAGTGCATGTACTTTATATGGCTTTAGGGAAGAAAGCTGTTGTCTTGGTCAGTTTTATAGACACACCACTGCTCTAAACCGTTGTCTATATGGCTTGAGCTAACGTGAGCAGCGTAAACACACACGTCCTGGAACAGAAACAGACAGATATCCTCACAGTTCAAAACACAAAGGAACTATGGAACTGGTTGCCTGTGACTCTTTGTGTCACATACATAAACCTTTGCTTGCGTTGATTTGTATGTGCAATGCTTGTTTTTCAGCTTAGTTTACTCCGTCCCTGTCTTTGCCGCCAGTGGTGGCTTCATGTTCCCACAGCCTGAGGCTGAATGTCGTCTCAACAACCCATCAAATTGAGTGACAACATCTGGCCAAACCGGCCCACCTGAGGGGACGAATAAAGGACTCACAGTGCACTTTGTTGCCTCGAGGTGAACGGCTGCATATTGCAGCCTTAAGGACTTAATAAATAGTTTTGTTTCTCTGTTGGAGATGATTGACATTCTTGACTAATTATGAGGGACTTGGTCTATCAGTTATCAACAGCCATATGCACCGTGTTGTAAGAGCGGTCTTACACGAGGGCCCCAAAAGTTACAACCACTTACGTTTTAGCCACGTGCAGCTTAACAAGTACCAAAAAAGGGCATTTATAGAAACAAACGGTTACATTGTTTGAAATCTTGGAGGAAAGAAAAACAGTAAGCAGAGCAGCTCTCTCGCCGATGCAGCTGACCATGATTCATAGCGCTTTTTTGTTGTTTATTTTCCACACGATTACACTGACGTTTACTCAAGAAACTGCAGTGGGAGTAAACAAAGCTGATAAGCATTTCCTTTTTTTTTTTCATCCATCCATAAATTGAAATTGGATTTTCTTTTGGCCGAATGTTGATCCAATTAGTGCTTTTTTTTTTGTACTTTTCCAAAAACCAACTGCCTTCATCTGAAGTAAAAGCCCAGGATTAAATTCATGACAGCTATTTGTCTGCATCGAGGTTCTAACACATTTTCCTCGTGGATTTTATGTGCTGACACCAACACACGGGAAGTGTTTCTGACTGAGGAGATGTAACCGTCATTAAATGTGAATTAAATCACTGTAATCACTGTGAATAATTAAACTGATAATAATGGCACTTTGTAATCTGCAAAATGAAAAGTAAGGTCTTATCTTTTAAAGCAGGAAACATTTAATGAAATTACGAAGCAGTGTGAGATCGATCTGTGGGCTGTTTTTAGAAAAGCAGCTGGAATATCTCTATTCATCATTCCTGATGTGCTAATTGTGTACATTTTTTTTAAGGAGATCTTTATCTTTTTTTTGTCACTATTATTACGCCTACATTAACTTTAGTTATTACACTTTCTCAAACCAGCGATAAAACACATCTGCCTGCTGGTTAATTATGACTTTAAACACAGTCATGTTTGGGTGTAAGTACAAGAAATGTTTCCTCTGTTGAAATTACACTTAACTTTGACATGAATACATTTATTCATGTGGATGAAGCTGTAAAATGCCCACACAAGCAGATTCTAAACTGCAAGTAGTGATTAATTAACCAGTTGAATTGGACGTAATTCAAATAAATGACCAATTTGTATTAAAGATATGAGAACATGTTAAAAAATGCCATCTGAACATTTCGGCTCAAATAGTCACGCTAATTACACACTGTTTAATATGGTAATGCTGTGATTAATTCTAGAGCTGGTCATGAACAGAATGCATGATTTATATCTGATTTGTGTTTACTATTATATGTATGCACCAAATGTATTTGCCTCTGTGGTGGGGAACGCTCCCAGTTCCAGTGGATATTGACATGCATGGTGTTGGGGAATGCAGCCCAGGCCTGACCCCTTCCCCTAATCTGGGCCAGTATATAACGCACCTCTGAGCTGACACTCTCTCCTCTGGCCGGTGTTGTTTGGTGTCCAGATACGTCATTAAAGTGTACAAGTCAGCCTTTTATCACACATACATGCCTTCTGCTTTTAGCTTTGATCTGTGTTTTCTGAGCACTTATTTTGAAACCCCTCTGACAACCTTGAGTGATGCTGTGTGTTAATTTGTCATACCAGAGGTTGTGAGTAGGCACAGAAATATACAACAGTCGTACGCAGCATGGTGAGGCATGACTACCCCTTTTAACTCTCCTCCTCCCTTTCTAGGTTCACTTGCTGCTGTTTTTCCACTGTTTGCTCTCTGGTTACTTCTCCTGCCTGTAGCCCACTGCGATACAAACGGTTTGTTTATTTGCTGCTTGTAGTGGTTTCTTTCAGTGAAGCAGACTGCCCTATTGTCGGGAGGCAAGGCGCTTACGGTGAGGTCCACACACTTTATGCGAGTGAGTAAAAACCCTGGGACAAGAATGTAGTTTGCTCCATTTCTGCTGTGTGTCACCTGAGGTGAGTGTGTGGTGGCACCCCTGGACACTCATCAGTGTAGTCCACCTCTCTGCAAGTGGCCTCAGCTCACTTTTGTACCAGTTATGTTTAGTTTATGCTAAATGGGCTAACCCTAAGAGTTTATATTGAAGCCTTTTAGCTAATACTAACAAGTAATCCCTTTTATTCCCCTTATTGATTTCAGTAACTTTCCTGTTTCTTTCCTCCCAAGCAGCTCCAGTCTGCCTATTTTACTGTTTTGAGTACTTTAATAAACTTTTGGTTAATTCTGACGATGTGTCGTTCTTGTATAGGCAGTGAAATTGTGTGCTGTGTCCTTGCATTCCATTATAGTCATACAGTAAGATTCCTGGCTTTGCATGAAGGTATTTGTGCTTCATTTAAAACTCTTTTATTGTTGAAAAGTGTAAAGATTCCATTTGTTGCGCACACTGACTTCTTGTGAGCTCATTTTTGGGATAGAAACCGCATCAATTGAATTGAAGACTTGCTGAAAGACAGCTATCTGCCACTAAGACAAATATTTCCAGACATTATCCCGTAAATGCTCTTTGATTTGTGTCGCCTCTGTCCGTTGAAGAAACACAATTACTTTTCACCTGATGTCTGATTACACAGTGACAAACCAACCAAAGTGGGGAGTTCGATGGGGAATCAGGAGAGGAGAGTCATCTTCAGCACTGCAACCCTGAACCACTCCGCATGTGAAGCAGCAATGTCTGGCATTTAATGAAAGGGACGTTTCACAATAATGGCAGGTGTGTGCACAGCAACATAAATGTTACTTTAACTTGACAGATGCTTTAATCCATTAGTGAGTCCCAGAAAAGTAAAAAAACAAAATAAAAGGTTTATGATTTCTGCCTCAGTCACTGACGTGCTGCTGCACTTTAAAACTCTTTTATTTCTTTGTCCTTGTACTTTTATGGTCTCTGCAATCAAAGGAATCAAAAGCAACATGTCTGCATGTAAAGGTGTGTATGGTACAGTACCGGTCACATGAATAAAACATGCTGTCTGAGCATCATTAAAAGTGTCATTGAATATGCCTGAATACATTCTTTAGCCTCTTTGCCATCTTCAAAAAAAAAAAAAATGTATTCATTTGCATCTCTGCAGAGGGTTAACCAGTCTAAGTACATGATTTAAAAATGAAATAACAGTGATTAAAATGTCCGATGATTGTGTTTCAATTTGCAAAGACCAAAGTGCGGCCTTATCAATTCATTTTCACCATGGCAACCGCCCTTCTCTCCAGGGTACTTTGAGCACAACTGCAGTAAAAAGCTGCGGAGAACAGTTGAGCCTCAGATCCCCCCACTTAGGCGTTGAAAGGTTCCTCTAATTAATACTCCCTTCATGATCAAAGTGGAACTAGAGCGACACAAAGTTTAGCCTAGCGAACAACATCCGATGCATTGTGTCTACTGTGAATGGGTCCAACCCAAATTATAGACCGGGGCTTGTTCTCCATATTGTACTTGAACAATGTGATGTGATAGCTATTCAGTGAAAGGATGACAACATCAAACAAGAGCAAAACAAAACAGGACCCTTTCTTTGTACGGCATCCACATA
The DNA here is from genome assembly GCA_901007825.1 of Macroramphosus scolopax. Taxonomy (NCBI): domain Eukaryota; kingdom Metazoa; phylum Chordata; class Actinopteri; order Syngnathiformes; family Centriscidae; genus Macroramphosus; species Macroramphosus scolopax. Next base: position 32,646 of record CAAKHC010019388.1, on the reverse strand, counting down.
TAAGTAAGGTTTGGCTCCCCTTTGCTAATAACATTTATTAATCACAGTTGTTCCAACACATAGATCAATACAACATTTCAATGGTACTGGATTCTCATCTTCCATTCGCCAAACAAAGTTGCTTCACGCTTCAAATTTCAGGGGTTGAAAATACTTACATGCTTCCAAGTAATTCTCAGATATGGATGTTTTTTGTTTGTTTTTATGTGATAGAACATTGCCTCCAACAATAGGGTGTAATTTGTTCAATTATAGTAACAGGAAGCTGTGTCCAATTGTGTTGCTGTCTTTAGATGTTCTTTTGATTTGTGGACAACACATCCGGCCCGGGAAATTTCTATTAAAAATTGATCTCTGTCTGCAAGACGCCTCATTGCCTGAGGTGTTCTCAGCCAAATGAAACAATATTCAGGTACAATGATTGCGAGCTCAAAGTATTTCTACATCCTGGCCGACCTGCAGTGCTCTGCATATCCTACTCGCCGTGAAGAATGATATCAATGTTGGTCACAGTGTTCAGATGTACTGTCCAATCTGTTCACCGCGGGGAACGCTGCCTGAGGGACAGTTGCCTCAGAGGGGAATTCGCGCAGTGCTTGTTATTCCTGTCTCCATTATGTTAGATTTACAGATGTGCTACTTCGTTTAAAACACTGTCAAGAATACAGCTGCTGCTCCGTTGTTGTTCTGAAAATATTTTCGAAAAAATAGCTGAACATCACTCGTGCTAATCAAAACCAACACCGATGTGCTGTGATGTGATGTGTGAACGTGTCTGAGTAATCAGATGCCAGCGCTGGATGGTTCCATTGAAACGGGCCTTTTGTATTGTGAGCCGTTGAGCAATTAAGTGCCAGTTGTGCGTTTCTCTCCTTTCTAGATCGGCTTGAACAGATGTACAATGGAACATTAATTGTCTTTGACTGGAGGCAAACGCTCAAAAGGGTTCAGCTTTTCTATTCACACCAGCAGATGATATATGTGTCAGCGAGGCTGTTGCAAGACTGCCGTGGCATTTCATTATTGATAAATAAGATTATAACAACCTGGGTATTATACTAACCTCTATTAACTATTCATAGAGGAACACAGCTTTGTAACCAGATGAAAAGAGCAGCACTGTCAACCATAATGTCTGAGGGTGTACGTTCCTCTGGACGCAGTGGTCATGTGCCTCTGCCAGCAGGCCTCGCTCACATATTGTCTTGGCTTTGAAGGCGAGCTGTCATGCATGTTTGATCACAGGCAAAAACAGACATTGCCACAAGCTTGGCAGACGAGAGACTTGCATTTTCCACAGCAGTGAATTACTTTTTGCTTTTATGGAAATGTTGTTGATATAACATTCCTCTGCTTGCATGGAAGATGTGCAAATGGCTCGACACACCTCCAGAAACAGTCCAGGACGAGGAGGGCTCCTCCTCCACATCTGCTCCAACCATCTCGCTGAGGGTTCCCAGGGCATCCGAAAGACCGGATCCCCGGGCCTACAGATGTACGTCAGAGTCTGGGTCAGATCTGTCCGGTAGCCAAACGGCAGCCATCCTGCTTATAGGCAGCATTCAATGAGCAAGTATAGCCGACTGAAAATCAACAATCACTGATGTTGTGGTAGCTTCATGCGATAAAAACTTGGCAGTATTACAGGGCTGCTGGATTTCAGGGCTTTCCACCAGCACAGGAACACCACATCTACAAACTTTTCAAATCAATTACAGTCCAGTGGGATAGATAAAACCACATGCACAGTACAGGTCCTCTCCTGTCCTTGGAAGCAACCAGAAAAACTTTGGCTGTATTTTTCCTCATATCTCTTCACCTCACCAGCTTTGAATGCAGCATTCTGTAACACCCTGTTTCACTCTGGCTCTTCCATTGGAGAATTAAATTCCTCAGTTGCAGCAAAACTTGTGAAACGAGCTTCTAGCTTCAAATCCAACAGAAGGTACATAGAAACTTTGCAGGCTTACGTAACTCTTTAGTTGATTCCTTATCCAATATTCTCTTAAAGTTTTAGACTCATAGTGTAATGCAGAAGTTGTGACTTGATTAAAAGAGAGGATTCTGTATCTGAATATTAGGGTTAGGTGATGATACGATATCCTGGGGTATTTGAACACAGCAGCAATTTGGTTGGTTGGTTGGTTGGTTGGTTGGTTGGTTGCATGAAAGAGGTGTTGATTGTAAACACTGTTGTGATTTTATATTACCGTAATCTAATGACAATAATTGTAGCTTTCCAAAGTCAAAACACAAACACCCACTTAAACAAAGCAGTTCACAGCATTGTGCTGTTAACATTTTGGCTGATTTGTCAAGGGGTTAATCACCCGGATACCACCCAGCAAGTGCACGTGTAATATTGATATATCGCATCTAATTGTCAAAATAATGTATCTAATAATAATCAAATCAAAACAGTTGCTATCCAGCAGCTGTGTCCAGAAAATAACAAAATATCCTGACAACACAAATAAAAAAGCATGCAGAGTTATTAGATGTTGAACATTGAACTTTCACTTCAGATATTAGGTAGTAAACTGTCAGATAGCATCATGTTTTTGAGGTAAGGTCATGTTCAGTGCGGTGCAGCCGGACTAAAATATCCCCTCAGTGTAATAGGTTGGCTTGGAAGCTTTGTTGTATTTTGAACCAGTTGTGTCTGCTACGTTGCTGAACTACACAGAGACGTGAATAGCTGCAGTGTTTTAGACGTTGGGAGACGAAGGGACAGATCGTTTGTGTTGTTGTGTTCCGAGGGAACATTGTTGTAAATTTAGAAACTCTTCTTGGTGACAGAAAAAGCAAGATTGTAACAGGCCTTTAATGTTCTGATTTGAATTCTAGTATGGATACAAAATAAAAAGTTGATTTGCTGTAACAAGCCAAATACAGATAATAAATCTGGGCCAATTATAGGAACCGAAGTTTTGAGGTGAAGCAAAAATAACATCCACATATTAGGATAAAAAGAAAGGCAAAAAGAAACAGCATGCAATTTCAGGCTCACAAAGCTGTTACATTGCAGAGAGCATCAGGAAGAGAGGGAACAGAACAGTTATGTCAGGGCAATACTGTACTGTAAGTGCAAACCCCAGGTGAACATAAAGACGCCCTAAGGGGAGAAAATATTGTGGGAGAGGTGGGAAAAAAACCTTTTCCGACATTGCAGCGACACTTGATGTTTTGCATGTGTTGAACTAGGTCTAACAGCATATTCCTTCCTGGTGGTGCGCTGCTGCTCAGCAAACTGAGATGAACGGTGGAGTGTAATGTAATGTTGCCTGACGGACAGCAGTAATGGATAATAAATCCCAGGTTCAGGTGCTGTTTGATCATAAATCACACTCAGACTGTTGGCCAAAGTCAAATCCATCAGGCTGCAGCGCAACAGTGAGCACCGGGCTGGAGAAGTGCAAATAAATCCTATTTTGCCTCATGGTTTGCCTTCTAAACTGTCAGTATACAAGAGATTATTGAACAAACATATAACTACCTCAGATACTTAGTTTGCACCGGGAAACACATTGGGTGATGGGTAAGTGGTGCTTAAATAGGTCAGAAACTCTGCAAGTAAACATGCTATTGAATACTTATATAAATATACCCTTCTGCTGTAATTTCAATCTTTTTGATATATTTTTCATATCTATCGAGATTCATGAACTGGGAGGGGGTCCAGTGCTTCTGAATGTATCATCTGCTCTGTGGCAGCAACCCAAGCGGTGGAAAGCAGTTGAAAGGTTCACTAATATGATGTTTTGCTGCTTGTTTTTTTTTTTTTTTTTTCATACTGCAAGGTCATCATAAAGATAAAAATAATCCCCTGTGACAGATTTGTTTTCAAAAGGTTTCACTCTCCTTCTCTATCATCTCTGAGAAATATTGCCCAATAGTGCTGACTCCAATAAAACGCTTTGATCAGGGCCTGATGTATTACCCCGTCTTTCCTGTAATTCAAATGCCTCTTGTTTTGGGGAAGAACACGAGGGTGTGAAAAGGTCCTTGGGGAGTCCTACTCGGGCTCCTATATTGTCAGACACATGTTGAGGCATGTCACATTTTAATCTAATGAAAACCTGTGTGCAAGCACTTGCCAATGAAAGGTAGTTGTGCAAATGCAAATGCACAGCCCACTGGTTGGAGAAACCATTTATCAATGCAGCTTGATATGGCAGGCAGCAATTTGCTTGTCCTGGCCAGGGTTCAAAAAGGGATGAGAATTCTGCAGTTGATGCTTCAAGCATTGTTGATGAATTTGCGCCGAATGTGATTGCTGTCAACGTGTAAGATATGGGAAAGTGGAAATTATCCAATCGCTGAGCTGTAATGACTCGCTGAACTATGGGCTCGGAATTCGGACTCTGATGGAGTTCCTCACCAATGTTTAGTGGTTTAGCTGCGTCTCGCAGCGTCTATAAATTTGTACAGGGCAAACTTCACGGTATAAAGTCAACCCAAGAAGTTGGTCGTCGTTAATAACACATGCCTTGTTCCCTGGCAATTTGCTCCAAAGATAAGCTGGCTGATTTACACCAGAACCAATTACAGAAGAGCCATTTATGCTGTTTGTCTCTTGGAAACAGTGCCAACACTGGGCAATAGTGCAGATAGTCGAAGAAACCTGATTTATACTTCATGTACGCCCTAACAAGCTGTCACTATACAGAACACCGACAACAGGATATTCAGCGTGTGTGTGTGTGCCAGGTATTCCTCATGCTCTGGGGACATAAATCTGTTTACACACTCACATTCCCGTGACTCGCCTTTCTTATGGCAACAGAAAGCAAGTGAACCATGACTTAATGATTACATTGTAGGGTCAAGACTTATTTTAAGGATATAATGGTGTCAGGTGAGTAGTGGTTATGGTTAGAGTTACCAGGAGATGGATGTAAATCGATGTAATGTCCTGTAATATAAACACACACACACACACACACACACACACACACTGTTTGGCCATTAGCTTTGTCCAGTGACATATATTGATAATATGGAAATATAATATATGTATGAATACTGATTCTATTTCGCCAATATAAAATAAGTACTGCAAAATGCTTCAGGTGAAGCTACTTTAAATGGAAAGCAGATCTCGTCGTTGCTTTGGGCACTTGTTATGTCTTGTTTGAGGTAATGAAAAATTGCGGCGTTGATACAAGCGAGTGGCTACACAAGCTTGGCCACTCTTCAGTTAGTCCTTCAAAATAAATGAGGCTTTGTACACTTCTTAATGAAAAAGAGGACATATCTGAAAGGGTGCTTTGATGCACGATTCAGAGAAATGAGCTTCCTCTTATTGTTGATCAATACAATTTCAAAGCTACTCCCTCTTTAATGGCTGACTTGATCGAGGTCAGCAAAGCATATAAAGCTTTATATTGCCTCTTTGTTGGAACAAAAATGACTAAAACGTCTGAGGAAGGCTTCAAACTTTTTTCTCTTTTCTAACTATTCCAACAATATTCTCATATTTAACCTGGAGAAAAGGTTTATATAACACACCGCTTACTTCAGGGTATTGCACACACACTTGAATTCCTCGGCCCTGTTTGAAGAATGTAAGCGTAAGAATGATTTGATGACTCACTCATATCTGTTCTGCCCTTGCCCATGTTCAATATGAATTGTAGGAATACATTTAGTTTTCATCTACATTTCTTTTCTCATGAATGAATCAATTCAATCCTTTAGAAAAGGGAGTAAGGTGACAAATATTTCGATTGCCAGTTGCCAGCAACGATGTTGTCATGGGTTAAACTTTGTATACTGTAAGCATAGTGTGTACAGAGCTCAATGCATCTGTGACTTTTGACAAAGATTGTGTTTATCGTAATGATATCATAAACTATACTATAAACTTTCTAATCAATGTTGACCAACTCGTTTGTTTTTTCGTCATTTTAAGATTCTCTTCTCTGTTTTCTCTTCAAAAAGATTCTCAGAATGTAATACTACAAACCCCTTCATCATTTTTGTTATGAGCAAAATATTCTTAAGGATGCTAAGACATATCTACAGGTGTATAGCATGCAATTCAGTAAGAAGGGCTTCATTTACACTCATGCACACACTGAAGGTGGAGGCTGCTCAACAGGAGTATTTAGAGGTTCAGTCTCTTGCTTAAGACACTTTGACAGGGTCTCTGGAGGAGCCGGGGATCAACCCAGTAAACCCAGACTTCTAAACAGCCCCTCTACCGTCCGAGCCATGCTGCCTGCACTTTACAGCACACAGTATTCATGTGACACACACACCTCTGATTAAAAAAAAAACCTCAACCCACGATCCATATTGAGTTTTGCTTAGGTAAGCTGGGCTCCACTTTAGAAAACAAACAACCAGAAGCAAGAAAGCAACACTTGTGTGGCAGGGAAACATTGATGTCTTGTAGAGTGATGGCAGCTTTGCCATGTAGACATATTGCAACGCCAAGCTCTCTGAGCAGGGCATTGCACGGAGGTAAATGGTTTTTCAATCTCTCCTGACTCGAGACAAAGTAGCACGTCAAAATGCGCCACACCGCGAGAAATGAAACATTGTACCCACATCATATAACATTCACCTTCAATACGCTTACGTTGCCCTGCATGTTTCACATTTTGAGTGCACATTCATGCGGAAGGAGAAAATACTCGACAGCAGAACAACAGTTGTGCAGTCTAACAGGTCCGACATGAGACGCTTTGGGTTCCTGGCTTTTCACTGCGCGGCTGTTCCACTGTAAACACACATACGAAGGACACGAGGCGGGAAAGGTCAAACTAAAATCTTTAGAAAAATAGCCATGAGGGTGCTATAGATCCAGCATGCAGCAACTTCTCTGACTTATTAGCTGATTGTTGGAAAACAGCACTGAAGAAGAAGGAATGATGTAATCAAATAACAAACTGCATATCTATTATTTATATGTCTCGCAGCGGACACTGTTATATATAGGGTGAGTTACGCTGAGTGAGCAGGTAGCCAGTCAGGCATCTGGAGCACACTTTGACAGCCCATATGTCCACTGATGGACACGTAATGGCTGTTGCAGGGGGCTGACTGTGTGACCTTTCAGTTAGAAGACAGTTTCTCTACCCACTTGCAGTCTCCACCAACATAACACTCATCCACAAACCCTGGTCGAGGAATTTCTAGCTCAGTGAATGGGGGAAGAAAAAGTGTGCGTGATCGGGAGGCAAGCCAAGCAGCAACCACAAGACCTCCCGAGAACATGTGGAACCACCAGTCACATGTGTCAGCAGACCTGACAACATACTTACATAGTGCTAATCTTAGAGAGCATCACGACAAGAGGACATGGGAGACCGCAGTTCTTTCCATGTTTTCCAGTTCATTTTTCACTCTCCCATTTTCTCTCTCCCTTCTTCACTCTCCTTTTCTGTGGTGGATTGAATTGAGCGTATTTCCCCTCCTCTAGCGATCATCCTCTATGACTTGGCAGAATGTTTCACACAGCTTTTGGCCTGCGATCGCTGAAGCACCTTGGGCACCGAACAAAATACAGAACTGGGACCAGGACACAGACACAACCTCCCACAGCAATCTCTCCCAAGCAATTGTGATAGCGGGGGTGGCAGTGTGGTTTATTCCCTCTGTAATACACTGTGAGCCCCTAAGCTTGTTCCCTGCTCAGTAGAGAGCCCTCGCTTCCCTCTGCATGACTCCGTCGTGACAGTCATAGAAACAGACATCCAATCTCCGGTTTGGATGATTACGCTGCTATTGAGCATGACCTTATCATTCATGTGTAATTTGTGTGAGGAAATTCATACACCAAGAGTCAGGACCAGCCTCTTTTTAGTGTCAACAAGGACGGGAGAAAAACTTTCCACGGATGGTGGTGATCATTTTGCTTTACAAGGGCTTTGACAGAAACTATATGAAAAAAAATCAATGTGGTTCTGGGCCAGTTCCAGGGAACAGGTTTGCTGAATTATATGGATAACACCGCGGAGTAAAAGCTGGAACCTCTTCAAATCGGCGACATGGTGTCCAGCTTCCTCCTTACGCTAGAATGAGCCTCTGTGTTGAAATCTATCCTAACATTTGAGCTTTTTTTTGTTATGTTATTTCATTGATCAGGCTGATAACAACACCAGCTTTTAGTGAAATATGAACTGCCAGTGACAGTCTATCCTGGACCTATAAAGCTTGGAGATATTCACAACCCCGTCTTCAAAACGGTGTAAAAGAATGAATCCACGTCACACGTCCTGGGACAAAGGGTGGGTTGTTATCGACATGGACGCACCTTTCATTGTCAACTAATGCAATCACCATTACCAGCGAAACTTTTAAGTAAAAACGGTGTTCCTCTGTCGCAGCCTCAAGCTCCGGGAATGAAAGCGTTATAGGGAGCAGTGTTATTGTTTAAAAAAGGGGCTTTAAATTTGTGCAGCTGAATGCAAATGAACGCCTTTGAAGTTCAGCGATCTTAGAGAATTAAGGATATCAGTTTTTTTCTCCCATGAATAATACAAGTAAAGTTGGCACAAAGAGAAGCTCGGTTGAATTAATTCGAATGCCTTTTTTTTTCGCGAGTGGCCGAAAAACAACAGCAATCATCTCACCTTACGAACTGTTTAGACAAAGCTAAAGGGAAGAGTTGGTAAGTCATGTTGGCCTTTTTTGCATTGAAGAGCATTTTTTTGTGACTGAAGAGGAACCTCTATCAGGGAAGTGCAGGCAATTACACCGAATTCTCCCATGCATGAAATCCCAGCTGGTTGTTATTGATAAATTTCCAAACACATCCTAAGACTTTTCAAATTACCTCTCTCCCTTATTAAAACTTTACTCATGCATTTCATTCCCCCCCCACCCCCTCTCCCCGTAATATTTCTCCAACGGTATGTGCTAGCGTGTTTGTGTGATAGCGAAGGAGCAACTAAGAAAATATGCTTGAGAGAGATTGAGAGAGAAACAGAGGATGAGCGATGAAGAGAAAGAGAGAGAGGGGAAGACAGAAAGTGAGGGAGAGAGGAACTGTATGTAGGATTGGAGTGCTGGACATACAAACAGACAGCATCCATTTATCTCCTCCCGGTGTACCAATGGGCTGGGCTTCATTATTAGTAGGGAAGCCGTAAGCCAAACATATTTTGAATCTCCTCTGTATTCCAGCAGCATACCTCCGCATTAACACAGGCCATTTCTCTTTACATGGCTGAATGAGATTCCCTTTTAAACAATTTGAAGGTCAAACGAATTGCTTTACCACGAGGGTATAAGAAATCTCACGTTCTGCTCCCTAAGTATTCCCTGTCCTCCATGTGATTTCACAAGGATGGATCTGCTTATTTGGAATGACGTATTTATTGCGCTGAGTGGAGAAGAATGTATTGCATAAATGCAAATAAATAAGTAAGAACAGTAGTTAAGATATTTATTTCCCCTGGTGTAAAACACTCATAGAGCACGTGAGGTGTGTTTAGAGCTTTCAAATTAAGAAAGCCACTTAACATCCATTGTCCTCCGAACGTATTAAAAACACAATTCAATTAGCAGACAATAGCAAGACCCACAATCCTCCCAGTACACACGCACACACACACACACATTTACTGTAGCAGGGGTGACACAACATGCTTTTACTGGCCCTTTCAATTCTTATTTCAATAAACCATTTGTCTACACTGCCATGGGACAAATTCATCTCTCCTCTCACCAAACACTGAGAACCTCTGGTTGCACAAGATGTTTGCCTTGGTTTGTAAACAACCAATTCACGGAGGGTTTCCCGCTTGGTTCAAAAACATCTGCAGGGCAGTCGGACCGGACACTGCATTTGTTGGCTCTGGAACCCACCCTGCCCTCCAACCTAAGCACGGCAGATAATAACATCCCATTCATGAACACATTTAAATGTAAATGTGGCTCCATGTGGGGGCCTTCATGAATAAAGACACAGTTCTAGCCTTCTTCAAGCCCTTATAACAGTGTAATTAATCATCTCATTGGGCTGGAGATTAATAGCGGGAGAAAATTAAATGCATCTTCGCACACTCTGCAGAGATTGATTTTGTAGGGCTCGGAAAAATAATGAAAGGTGCAATATGATCAAAGTGCATGTTGCTCAGCCCTCAAATATTTACAGGGTGTAAATATTTATCCGCAAAGTGTGAAGAGACAAAGAATACCAGCCATCAAGGCTACTTTAGAAAGGAACACATTTCAACCTGACGGATGTGAACTTTTTCTTCCTGAAAGCTTCGATGACACACAAGTTTATGTCCAAACAACCCATATATGCCAGGAAATGCTACATAAAACAGCAGCCCCTTTTTAACGCGTCCTATATGTGTCATGAAGATGTACTCACAAGCCCTACTGGTAATAAATTAGGTATTCATGTCATGCACCCTCCGTCCGGTCCTTTGAGGTGCACACATTAAGCCGCAGCTATAAAGTAAATGCACAGTAAGACCCCTCACCCGTATTGCATGCAGGCCGTAAGAAGTGCTCAGCGGTAAGTGGTATTGGTGCCATGGAGTAACACAAGGAGGCAGGCTGCCACTTCTGACCGGTCTGTGGGCTGCAGAGGTGGATGTAAGGCTTGATTAGTATGCATCGGCTGTCTTGAGTCATGGTGGGGCATGGTGTCTATCCTGACAAATCACAGGTGGGAAGAGTGGGTGTGCTAACATAAAGGCAGGTCTCCTTTGACGCTGCCATCCAAACAATATGTCACTTGCTCTTTTATTCCTTCTGCATGTCTGATTTTCCTGTTGCCAGGGCGGCAGTGACGGTGATTCTTGAGGGAGATATGAAAAGGAGCATGTGCATCTGTGCCGTGGAACAACAACCTCTGACAACAGGAACATGGTGGAAAGTATTTTTAAATCCGTAATTTACTGGCTGAGTTCACTAAGAGCATATTCTTATTCATAGTGACAACGCAGGGCATCAGTAGGAGAAAAAACAGCACTATTAGGGTGCATAGCTGGAAGCAATGATGGATTTCTCGCCAGAATACAAACACCTGTGGCTTTAATCACAGAACTGGATTTTAGCTGACGACAATAATAGTATATTTGTTAACGTCATATTACTACGAGCTTATTTTACAAACAGCGCAGCCACCAGCAGCTAGTAGCAACACTGTAAACGCTGCTCTTGGCGTGTGACCATATCTTTAACTGCCTGGATTGCTGAATGCTTTGAGGCAATATTTTTCTATTAGAAAGCTGGTCTGATTCATGTCTGACCTCCCTGCTACCCGAACCCTGTTAGAGACAGAATTTTAGGAGGAAAAAAATGCTTCACGACTGCAAGGATTAGAAAATAAATTCATAAAATGTTCACATGGATGATAAAAAAGGTCTGAGGAAAGGCTCATATTGGACTGAGAATCAGAATCAGCTGAGGAGTAAGTGGAACTTTAATACTGAATCTCTCCCCCTGATTTGCATGGTCTATTTTTATATTCAGCAGTTTGTGCCCGTGTTCAGAAATTATACCGGCTTTAGTTATGTATTAAATATGCTCTATCGGCCATGAATCTATCAGCAGAAATGGGATTAAATATTTCACGACACTTATTCTTCTTGAAGGTCGTTTTTGACATTTGTTGGTCAACAACATGATGTCATCAAATAATGGCAGGACCAATATCCTGCACCGTACTTCCATCATCCCCAAAACGAATGCAATATATAAATTCTATATTATAAGACGTGACTCATAAGCGATTGCTCGCCTCTAACAACAGCAGACACCAGATTGCATGTCTCATCATTGGTGCACTCCATTTAACATGCGCTGACGGACGGATTGCAATTTGTTTTACACACATCCTTTATGACAGCGTCCTTTAACGTCCAACAAACATAACAGCATGTAGGCGCTTAGTTTTTGCCGAATATATTTTCCCTTTTGACCTTGACAGAAGCTGCCGTATATTACACCGTCACCCCCACAACAAATTAAATCTATGCGTGTGTCCTTGTATCAAGGATTGAAGTTACAGCTGTTGATGCGTTGTTTAGCTTGCCTGGTGGAAAATAATTACCTAGCACATTCTGTGATTCCAAACTCAAAGGACAAAACAGAGAGCTGGTGTAAGACAGACTGTTCTGCACTTTGTGGTACCTAGTTTGCTTCAGCTATTTTTATGATAAGGTCTCCATAGCACCCGAGCACCATCCCCTCCTGTGCTGCTGTTGATTCATATGAAGGGGAGCATCTTAAAGCATCTACCTGCTGTGTGCTGTGCCTTGCATTCACTGTTTGTCCTTTTATGTATGCACAATCCTATGTTGTCAGGTTACATCAAGCTGCATGACTTCAGACTCATGCACCTGCTGCGTGTGGACACTGGTGTTGTGTTGTCAAATCATATACACACAATCATACACAGGGGGGTTTGCAGACCGTTTGATTCACGCATCTCCCAAGGAGCCCTTCCTGCTTTATATGCAAGATCCACCTGCGAGCAGACACATCCAAGAACGACTGAAGTGGTCAATGAAGTGGTAACTTTTGTTCTTCACTTGCTTTGTGCGACTGCAACATCAACGGGGATGTTAACCCGTAACATCTCACATCAATGCTCTAAAGAAAAACTGGGGTTATCATAGCTGTCATAATTATTGATTGTTCCTTTAAAAAAATACATCTCGACAAGGACAACATCTTGCTGCTTCAGATTCCTCCTACTCATGCAGCATGTCTCCTTAGTAACACAATGACTCACCTCTGTCAGCGGTCCCGTTATAAATTGTAACCTTAATGCCACACAAATCAATAGTTTCTTGCTTTGTGTAATGGGAAAGCTTTACCTCAGAATGATAATGTGTGCCGTTCTGCATGGCTCTATGAGTCTCTTAGCCTCATTCAACATGTTGTTTTACTGTTTTGCATGTTTGGTTCAGTCTCACCGCTCATTGTTTTGAACCTCTGATGAACCCATTGTTACATGTACAGCTCAGAGTAGCAGAACGGCCGTGATGGCAGATAGATAATAAACACAAGTATTGAGTAGCTACAGAGCCTTCTGTTGTTCAGCAACAGAAGACCAAAATCAGAGTTAAAAGAGGTGAATATTTGATGTTCATTTGTTAGGTGCTGAAAAGAAAAAGACTGCAAGTGTCGCTTCTTATCTACTGAACGTGTATATAAGCAACTGTTTGAAATATTTTTCTATTTAAAGTCACTTCACCCATCCAAAGCTGGGAAAGAGATGAGAGAAATGTTGTAACAAAAAAAATCAATAACAATATGATCAGTCAGTACCTTGGTTAGATCGCTAAGATATCCCGTCATTGTAAATGGAAAATGGCTGACTTTTGAACTTTGATATTGCGGTACAAAGACGGCAGTGAATGCCCTCGTCTGCTGATTGTAGATTCAGCGATGCCCCTGGGACGCTGGCCTCCTCTGAATCTCATCCCATCTTAAAATTCCCAAGGGTAGCCTCGTGAAATGATGAAAGAGAGACACTAAAGCAGACAGATGTCCCGAACACCTTCAGCTCCCTGCTTTAAAGTAGATCCCAGGATTGCTTGGTCCTTTAAGATCTGCTTTGATGGTGAGGATGTGTAAGGCAACACAGCTTAAGCAAGCATTTATCCTGCTCTTTAACCGTCACGTACTGTGGAATGAGCTACTAAGTATGTTTAGTTGTGTGTGTTTCTGGTTCACTGATATATGTAGCGACAACAACAAAAATACGAGGAAACCAGATGGGAGTGTAGATCTTACGAGAACCTCAAATGTTGTCGCCAAATGTCAGAAGTGAATGAGACAATTAGTGTTCCTGTAATTTGTAAGAAAAGTAAGATTTCATGTCTTCCCTCTCGACATATCTCGATTCTCTGATCCGGGCTTCTTGAGATAAACACTCCACAGTTAATCTACCCATCACTGATCACTGACTCTAAGCCACTTTTATCCTTGTTTAAGTGACCAGTAATGTAAACCAGAAGTCCATTCTTACAACCGTATAACGAGAGAATGTACACGCTTAAGCTAAAAAGCTGAACCTCCAGCTCGAATGGTTCCTCTGTGCAAAGCCGACATTCGCATAGAAAAAAGCGGACAAAAGAAAACACACTGAAGTCCATTTTCTGGTTCTAACCATTTGTGTGCGTTCTTGTTCGCAAACCTGTGCGGATCTCAAAACAGCTGTGTGGCAGGAAATGTGCCGTGTACATTTATGCACTCAAAAGGGAGCAGCGAATAGATTTTTCTGACCTGGCTTCCCTCTCCAGCCACCTCCAGGTCAAAGATTGCCTGCTCCGGTGGCACTGTACCTGGGTGGTTAACACTGCTGACTCACAGCCGAAATGTCCCTGTGTAAACTCCTCTATGGATGGCTGGAGAGACAAATAACAAAATGTTTGGTACACTGTTAATAATAGAATATTTCTCCAACAAGCCGCTCACTTGTAACCAGGTTAGTATATTTCTGATCGTTACAATGGGTTGAATTGAAGAGAGAAGAATTCCAATGTAGTTACTGAAACATTCAACCCTGTAGGTTTGATAAGTGGCTTCATACTTCATATAAACCTTCATCTGAGGTCAGTTTGAATTCACACGGTTTCGATAAAGGAGCTTCTCAAAGCATGTATGATCCACTTTGCTTTGAGGCCAGGGTGGTGTGATGGATCTTATACTTATCTTACATAATCTCTATTCTCCCTAATGGAAGAAACACATTCACAACAGAGAACTGACACCTCCGTAGATGTTGTGCTTGAAGGCGCCGCTAACAAACTGCAGCCTCTTGTCAAACCTACAAAAGATATTCAAAGGAGGATCACTTTACTTGTCTTTATACAACCGCTCTGTCTTATAACCGCACGGGGCTGACTGATGTTGACAACAGATGACAGTCACAGTTGTGTTTTGGTACAATGTGAGAACAACACACTGAGTTAATGTGCTTATTTTTAAAAGTGAGAAGATAAGCTAATTACCGTCAGGCGGTGGGCAGTGGCATGCACCCAGTTATTTTGCTCAGTTGTTTGTTTCTTTGTTGGCAAGAGGTTAGAGCAGTGTTCTTCAAAGTCTGGATCATAGCCTGCCGCTGGGTCATGGGAGTTTTTTAGAATGCTGCCAAAAGGTTACATTAAAGGAAAGTGGAAAATGTCCATCCATCTAACACCCAATTAACCTTTCAGGCTTTGCCTTTAATTAAAAACGTCATTACTTCCTCCCAGTGTATATTCATATATCTTTTCGGATTAAACTAAATTCACTGCAGTCCATGTTTCCGGTGCTCATTTTCGGTTATGATAATAGAGCAGTTAGATACGGCCTTCATTAGTGTAAAACCAATGGAACAGTAAGTTGCACTCTCTTGTTCACATGCTGTTTACTATCGCCGAGTAAGAGTGACCCTCACCGTGAAGATTTATGTTTGTTTTGCGTTTGTGCGATCAACCACCGAGGGGAAAGACGTGTTCAATCATATACCAGTCATTAACCTCTCGCCTCTGAATTGAGTCAAGTTCTTGTTTGTCCTGACACACCGAAGGTCACATTGAACTTGAGATGAATTGTCGCGAAAGAGAAAACGGGTTCATAAACTATGCGACGTTGACACGACTGCGTGTGTGCGCGAGCTTCGCGACCTCAAGTGGATGCACCGCCTGAGAGATGCTTTGTGCCAAATATTTTGTCACAACTTGTTTAATCACGTCAGACACAAACAGTTCAAATGAATTAAAACAGATTTTGAGAAGCCTTGATCAATTACAAAGAGAAGTACTTGATCTCGCCATGTGGTGCAGGATGAAATACTTTGTGTAATCCAATCAGTCGGCACTGTTGCAATTATTGGCATGCGACGCGATGAACACTTGAGTGTGATTGTACAACGAGAACAAATGAAAAATGTTCAGATCATTTTTCAGAGGCGCACTTGTAATTAAAGGTGGGGAGCATGCAGACGGAGTCGGGCCGTGTGCTGTAACCCTAAGAGAAGATAAGAATACAGATGCTCCGCGATAACTCACCATCATTCCAATTATTACCGCGGTAATACATGAGGCTGAGCCTTCCCATGCCTCTGCAGCCAGCAGCCACCTTTTCACCTCTCACTCTCCTTCAATCCCTCCTTCATGCAATAAAGAGGACCAGACACGGGATGTGAATGTGATAAAGGATGAAGAGGGGAGGGTGACAAAAATGAAAAACCCTGATAAGGACACATGTAGGATTAACGCGGATGCTTGTATATTTTTATTAAGGAGATCTTTCCAAAGCATCTCAGCGTCTCTCTCCTGTCAGCTCTGACATGGAGCTTTTTTTTTCCTGTCTTTATTCAAGAATGAGGCCTTTAAATTTGAGAGCATCACTTATTGATTTCATATAAATATTTTGTCATGTTCTCTCTCCAAACTCTGCCGTCGCACTTAAATAACCTCCACTTGCACTTAAACGTGCTCTGCTTCTGTTGTAACTATATGCTCGCACTAAGATGTATCGTCGCTTACACAGATTTCCTGCTCCCCAGCTCCCGCCCTTCTCCTCGCACTTAGGCTGTTTCTGTGTGCTTGCCGAACTTCACAATACATTTTCAATTAAACACAACATCTGAGGGGAGAAGTTCTGCGAGCGCACATAGTCAGCCTAAGTGCGAGAGGAAGGGATGAAGCTGGGGAGCAGGAAATCCGTGGAAAGCAATAATATAACGCAGTGCAAGTCGTGCGAGGGCAGGGTTTTGAGGGGAAAATGACAGGAAATGAATGTGAAATCAATAAGTGATGCACTCAAATTGAAAGACCACGCTCTTGAACAAAGATAGAACAGAAGCTCCGTACTCTGATCTTAAATTCAGCCTGTCTGAAATACTCAGATCCAAATCCTTTCTTAAGTCTCCGAAAACTTTTTTTTTTGTGATATTAGTTGCATAAGAACCTTTGTTTGTCTTTATGTTCATATTACAATCAGTCTATTCTACTGGAATTAACTTCTTGGCTCATTCTGTTGGAGCTACAACTCAGTAATGGTCATATCAATTAGTAATACATCACTTAGATTGTGAAATATCTGAAGATACTTACTGGAAGAGCCCAATCAACATCGGCGAATGGGATCATTTACAATTAAGATAATAAAACAGGGGATATGAGGAAATACTCACATCTGAGGAGCTGTGATCAGGACAATGAAACTACTGGTTAATGTCATCAGAAATATAACTCACTTACTTTAATAGTAATTAAAAGATGCTGAACTCTGACAAGGAGGTTATGCTTTTGACCTGGCTGATTTTCACCAAACTTGATGGATAGGTAAGTAAGAAACAGAATATTTGAGATGGATCCCTTCCCCCTGTTTGCACTCTCGCCCTGCATTCTTAGACTTGCTTCTGGTAATCATCTCCATGATTAACAAACAGAAATACCCTCTTGGTACTCGTTGGTTGACAAAATATAATGAAGATTTAATTCCTTAAAAAGTATCATTGACGTTTCTGTAATGCAATTTGTGTTACTTATCAGCTGACATAAAATCCAATACTTGTATTTATCGCTTGGCCAATCCGGGAAGGTTATTGGTTCTGGTTCTCATTAAAATAGTTTCTGATTTAATTTGTTTTGCTCAAATAATTGATGAATCAACAAATCACCTCGGCTCTAAATTCAGTGTTTGCTACTAATAAACAGGTGAAGGTGAATCAACAGATCAACAAAGATTAGTCTAAAACACGTCCAATACATACGTACAAATCAGATCACTATAATAATAAAAGGTGAGTCCTCCTTCTTGTGCCAGTGGCTGCCAAAGACAGAGTTAATATTCAGTCAGCTGCTCTCAGATTCCTGCAACCCGTCTCAAGCTTGTATTCGGTCCAAACCCCGTCAGCTAACAAATTCAGTAAGACCTACGCACCTTCAGTAAGCTCTGCCTGCAAGTTCCTTTTCTCCATACCTGTGACTGACTTCATTTACACTTAAAATTGTGTCTTGCCTCACCAAATCCACACATCTACCCGGGGGAACCATGTCACTACTCAATATTACACCTGGAGCCAACTAATTCGCTGTTTCTTCTCTCACTTCTCCATTTTGATCAACATTACATCTGTAGTTGCGTTTCCATGAATGCTCTGGCGTTTCCATAAATACATTTCCTGATATTTCTGCGACACCTCTGCTGTTCTGTATCTCCGTGTGGCCTTATGAAACAAGTGGAGCAATGCACCCCCGTTATTTACTAAGGCAGAGAAAAGATATGACGCTGCTTCCCGACTGCCTGACTTCTAAAAAACACATCATCAAACTAACATCAGTTTTAAGCAGCCGGGTTCAATGATGAAGTTCTACACAAAATTACATTTTCAGATCAAACTCCAAATTGGTTTGGTAAAACATGTCACTGATTGTTTGAGTCACAATCTGGCTCTTAAAAATAAAGGGAGGAACTTGCCATTCAGCTCATCGTGCATCACAGACTGAAAATAGACCACAGAAAAAGAACTGCTGACGTATGTTCGATGGAGCTGCCTGGTCCATTGACTCCAGACTGCTTTTAAATTACCTAAAAATAGAATTGTACTTGTCAATTTATTACCAAACAGCAAACTTTGCTGGCCTGCCCACCAGATTGCAGCTCAGGCTGGGTCAAGTGTGGGTCATTCTGCTCCTGTTCGCCCCTAAAGTGACTACATTATCTTTGTTTTACAAACATCTTTTTTTCCTTAGGAAAAAATTGTCCAGAACATGTTGTGGAAAACTACTTTGCAGCCCCTCTCTCTCTCTCCTTCATCCCACACGACAGCAGACTAACCTACAAAGCGTTTCCCATTGCTTTATTATTCAACCTGCTTTCGCCGTGACTGGCTGGCAACCCTGCGACTCCGAGCAGATCACAGCAGGTTGGTGCTCAGGTGGAGCAGCGCTACACGGGATGAACTGCAGGATGGAGGGCATCTAAAAGGAGCTTTCTGGGGAAACATTAACCCAGAAGAACAGTCCAGGAAGTCAGTGTCTAAACTTATGCATGCATGAACCTTTTTTTTTAATATTGTTTTATTTGTGGCAAAGCACGACACAAGGGGGAGGACATGTGTTTGGGGCCATGGTGTGTGTTAGGATATCAGCTAGAATAATCTTTTACATGTCAACAGTGCAGTTGAGGTCTTATTTACTCATCTCTTCATTCCCTCTGCAGCTCGGCCAAGACTGTTTATGAGCCATCCAATTAATTCCTTTAACAGGGTTGATCAAAGCCCTCTCCAAATGAGACCCGGTCCAGATATTCTGTTTAACTTGGAAATTCTTCACATTAGCACAGCTTAAGACTCTAGCTGTGCTTTCACTTGGACTTTGAACCCCAAGGCTGTGCGGAAGACATTTGATGCTTTAATGTACAAATTGACCAATTATGGATATGGATAATGAAAAAAAGATATGTATTACGTACATGAATAGCTAACTCAGCAAGCAGAATCTGCATTGTTCAAAGCACGGGAATGTGAGGAAACTCCAATGTAATGCAGTCTGAGCAGACGCTGCGGCAACCAGGCATAAAGCCCAGGGCTGTCTGATACCTAGTGGCACAAATGAACGCGTAATGTAATCAAATTTGCACCTTTAACGGAATAAGACAGGTGCTTAAGATGCTGCATAACCACATATGCTCTCTCTAGACTTGGTAAATGGAATAGCGGAAAAATGTGCAGGGATTGTTCTCATGATTTACTCTGATATTATCCATCAGTTTGTTCAGTTTTTGTAAGTTTGGCCGTCAAGGCCAGCAAGCTGAGCAGCACAAATGACCAAATGTTCTCCAAGAGCAACACTTTGCTCTGCCCATTCATTTGTCTCTCGCCTCGTGGCAGCAATTCCCTTCCCGTTAAACCCGAGCTACCTGCAGGATGGCACAGTCTGTAACTCCTCATCCCCGCGTGATGACAGGTGTCAGCTGCTCGCTTGGTTTTATTGTCATTAAGTGGCGGCTGGTTCTCAACTTACAACAAAGCCCTCAACCAGCCTAAAGATGAAACTCTTCTTTGAGATAACTGATGTAGCGTGTCGGCAGTCTGATCTCGGAACATAATGCAGAGTTTAACAGTTCAGATAGTGAAGTTAACAGCAGAATTGATGTTCAAAAGTAAAATGCAAGCTTTTTAAGTTATAACCGCAATATACGTTTTGTATTTGGAAATTGACGTCCAATTCAATAAAAGTGTTTTTGTTTGTTTCCAGTTATTAAACCTTTGAAAGCTTTCAGCTCTCAGCAGCTGCACTGCAGCAGCTCCTCACCAGGCTGACAGGGTCGACGTTTTATTCCTTAATTTACAGATTTTTTTTTTTTATTTCCCTCCAGGGGGCCGGGAATCAATCACTACAGATATTGATGATGAATTCACAACACACTGACAGCAGGAGATTTGTGATTCAAACGTCTCTCTCTAAAGATTATGATTCACTAATCGCGTCAAAAGAAATGTACTTGGCGCCCGACAAAACATGGAGGGTCAGGCGTGTTTTGAAATGTGGAAACGTCGGATGAAACGTGTTTCTGTTCAGTTATTCCGGGGAGTGACAGATAACAACACTTTTAAAAACAATTTGAATGGTTTGGAGGGGAAGAAAAAAACACATAATGCTCCATTAAGCGAAGAAACAATAGAAATGGGGGATTTAAACAATGGCTCGGCTGATCTGGCAAAAATGGAAACCTTTGAGTCAAACCGAGGCTGAGAGCATTTTGACTTGTCTTTCCCGTCTAATAAGGAACTCACGGTGTCATGGTTTCCACACTCAGGCAATTGACTGGTACTGTAGGTACCAGCGAAGTCCCTCGAGGCAGCACTGTACTACTCCGCTGCCTGTACAACACACTGCTCTTGACAAAAACAAAGTGTGGCCTATCTTTAATCTGTAATCTAGCTGCTGTCCTCATGCATCACTGAGCCTCTCTCCGAACTGGAGGGGTAAATGCTTACTGGCCTCCTCATGCTTTTAGCCTCTCCGTGACAGAATAAGTGCTGTAGAACAGTTGTTGTATTGGACATACACTCAAAACTGTCCTGATCCCTGCCTGGACTTAATATGTCTTCTGTTGTGGGACTCCTTATTTACAGATTTGGAAGTGTGTGTCTTGTGTTGGTGTTTTTACTTCACCTCCTTGTTGGTTATAGAGGCCTGGTTGTAAGGTAAACCCAGGCAAACATGGGCTTACACTCGATTAACAGAGTACTAGAAGCCACTGGGTCGGGGTGAATATCTGTTAAAACCCATCTAATGACATTCACAAAATATATCCACGAATCCAATATATATTATTAATGTGTTTTCATGTACTCGTGTTGCGTGTGTGTTCTCTGAAAATACACTCAAGGATTCAGAGGAGCACTGAGAGGAGAAGTCAAAAGACAGAGTGAAACTAAGTATGTTGAAGCCCGTCTTGAATAGACAATGAGGGAGGATTAACACAGATGTTGTTAATTCCAGCTGAGAGGTCCAATTGAATTACTCGTAGCAAATAGCTTTCATGGTTTTTCATGTGTGTGTGTTTTACGTCATATTATATCTCAGTACTCTAAATTGTCAAATAAGCAATGACAACAGATAGATGTTACATCAACTATATTAAACGTGTTTCAGTTCATGCCCTCGTCTGACTCCCCTCTCCTGATCATCCATCCCAATTACTCACCTGCCCCTGGTTTGGATCACCCAACGCTTTAAAGTCCCCTGACTTCCCTGCTCATCTGCAAGATTGTCTTTGTTCATCACTTTCCAGAATTCATCCTGGAGTTAGTCCTGAACATTTCTCTGACTTAGCTTTGCTCTCTTCCTATTTTTGGGGATTTCTGTCTTCTCCCTGCATGGATTTGTTAGCTTTCTTGGACTTACAACCCATGTTGGATTGCCCGGCTTACCAGTAAAGATGTTATGATCTTTCACTCTTGTCCTGAGTCTTTGTCTGAGTCTCTGAAACGGTCCCGATATCCTCCACTGCAGTGTTTCGCAGCGGAGGTAAGTCAGCATCAAGCCGGACTAGCTGTTGGAGCTTGTAATAACCCTCTTCCACTAACTGCTTATGGGTTTAGATGGTACTTAAGATGGCGGACCCTCCGCCAGAACAAGCAAACGGGACGGACGTAGGTAGGGAGAGGGTGTAGGAGGTGTTTGAGAAAGGCTAAGAGAGAGACGCTCATTGGCTGTTGTTATAAGCAATGGAGCAAATACATCACAAAACTGAATTAGGGGAGGAAATGTATGAGTTTGCTGCACCCCCCTCGAAAGCCTGGACACTCATATGCTCAATCCCACCATACCCCACTGTAGTTCTCTATCCTCCCTTCTGCTTGTGAATCTCCCACATCAGCTGCCACAGTTCTAATATAATTCTGTGGCAAAAATGTCCTGGTTTTAAAGAGAAAAATAGACCAACGTCACTGACCTCTCACAGTGTCCCTCGCCTCAGTGGGCAGCATTGCTCATAATGTTTGCACTGCTACTTCCACTGCCCCCGTTAGCCATCATCTGAAATGTGTCGATGTTTAATTTGGGAGCGACTTGGTGAACTTTGCGATAAGACTCACTGAAATGAATGCGACCACGTTTTTTGTGGCCATGCAAACAGAGAGGCGCTCTTTGACGGACAATACCATGAGGAGGAAATGAAAAGATTTCCTCAGGACAGCATGATGCCTCATTGGTTAGCGGGGCTGGGTCACAGCCAGACGTCCCCCAGACTGTTTCCTTGCCTTCTGCTCAGTGCATGCTAGGACAGGCTGCCGCGTCACTGCCGGCGTCACGAGGAGTAAGTAGGTTTGGAAAAATGACCAAGGAAGGAAACATTTCCTTCATGAACAGATGCTTAAAATGTTGGTAATTTTAATTAAGTATAGAACTTTGCTCAAGAATGTGATTTTATGGAAAAGTTGTAGAAATAATTAGCAAATAGACCAATCTCATATGAGGCTGTTACAGGCATAAATCTAAGCTAAAAATATACTATTTGCCTGTAGATAATTAAGCGTCTATGTGTTTCAAAAGCCTATTAGACTACAATTCACATGTGACACAAAAAAGTGCGGATAAAAAGACGCTGGAGATCTCATGACATTTCCTACAATATCTCTGGTCAACAATTTAAATATTTTACCATCTGATACTTTTGCCCTATAAACCATATAGCATACACTATATGTTTATATGATTCATATAAATTATCAAAGCTTGCTGAACAATTCACTTTGAAGATGGTAATCTGTTACTATAATCACTGAGTGTCAGCACATGTTTTTGTTGCACCATTATGAAGTTGTTGTTGTTTGAAATAATCTGTTTTTTAAGTCATTCTCCATTAGCCACTTTCATAATGCAATTCTGTCTTCCCTATTTATCTCAATTTTATTTTTACATCTCGAATTATATTACAAAAGTGACAAGCCGGGATCGTCTTTATTGATGCTGTTAGACGAGAATGTCTTGGTTAACCATTAGAAGTCTAAAAACAGCGGGGATGCTGTGGAACATAGCAATTGGCAACAGATAAGAGCCACGTTGTAGGAGGAGGGAAAGAAAGCAAAGATGCATTCAAACAAAGGATGAGGTCAAAGTGAACATTGGAGGCATTCACTCAATAGAGAGAGCCTAAGGATCAAGGCCAACATTCACTTGGCATTATATCTACTAGATCAGTTAGTAACAAAACCTGCCTGTTTATTGGTACAACCGAGAGTATGACTGAGTCTCCAGTTCAAACAGGGATTCTTACAATTGGTTATTATGGCAATAACCTATTTCCTTCGTTGTTTCTACCGTTTACTGCTGCTCCCGCCTCCACCACAACACATGCTGATGTAGCTGTTTGCAAGAAACTATGCACAAACATTCGGACAATTTCAAATTATTATACATGGAAAATAATATTTAGCTTCTTTCTCATAAAATGTTCTGTTGCGCGGACCACAGAGAGATGGATGCAACATCAATTACATACAACAGCATACAGTTAAATGTAAACACAATTGTTTCTTTTGGTAATTGTTTCTACTACAACACCAAATACAGCTTCTTTATGAGGAGCTGTTCTTGCTTGGATGGATCAGGTACTCCAAGGAAATTCAAGAAATTATATATCGCCACTTAAGAAAGAGTCATCATATCCTAGAGTACAAATGCAGTATTCTGTCAGACAAAGACTTTCCATGGTGTTGCAGCTAAGTATGTAAGTTGAAAATGTGTTCAGCTAGAATCTAAACATGATGACTTAACTGTGAAGTGGCCGTATGAGAGGTTGGTATTACGCTTTGGTAACAATAGTTAGACATGGCTTCACTCCAGCGGCACAATGTGATCAGCTTAAAAGGTGCTTCACAGAAAATTGGTGGCTGCAGTTGAATTCATGACAAAATAGCATGAGTGTGTTCAGTAACGCACTTGTACGCCAACATAAATGAGGGCTCATGAGACTGTATATTCCACACACTGAGTCAGTGATAAATATTCAATGTGTAATCCTAAATTTTTCTGTCTTTTTAAAGAATATCAGGGTTAATTTCAGTGTATTTAATTGTACCACGTATTTGTTCTAGTGGCAAGGCTCTACCAGACTTTAGAGCATATGAACACCTGTAAACCTTCGATGGGCATAAAATGTGTAATATTGGAATACAAATCACATCAACGGCTCAGAACATTGTCCTTGCCACACGAATAACTGCCGCACTAGATTAATTTAATGTTGCCCCTGCTTACACGCTGATCAATACCATAGCTGAGAGAAGGCCTCCACGGTGTCCTTGCACTTAAAGAAATCTCAGAAATTTGGAATTTTAAATTGACTCCCTCAAACTCGGAGCAAAGATTGAGAAAAGTTCTGCACCAACTTCTCTTACCCATAGTGTCCTTGTGGGTGTTTACTGTGTGCGGCTACTGTGCCTTCCTTATTTCTCATATGTTTATGGAGGAAATTTGACCTTGCAAGAACAATACGTGTATCTTGAAATGTTTGATTTGAAAGAACATAATTGAAAGCTTATGTGGTGTTCAAGTCAACTTGTTGTTAAAACATCAATATATTTAAGGGGCAATTTGACCCAAGCAGTACCAACCCATCCGAAAAGTGATCACCATACAAGGGTTCTTTTAACCCTCACTGCCCTGATATTTGTTTCTATCAGTGAATGTCTCTGTTTCTCCGGGACTCAGTCTGTATTGACCGCCTTGTCAGAGTGATTGTTATTTGTGGTGCTTAACTGTCTGCTCCCTCATGCTTCCCGGTGCGTGGAGAGCTGTTTTCCCTCTGTTCTCAGATGGAGTGCTACAGTGTGCAGCCAGATGTTTAATTTGAAAGGTAACTTTGTAATGAAGCAAATGAGAGCCAGTAATAGTAAATCAAAGAGTTCATCAATTATAATCAATATATGTATTTTTTAGTGCAAATTGCAGGATAAGTTATTATCAGGCGAGAAGGCCGGATTCTTTGCTCTACATACTCAATATGCACTTTTGTAAAGCTGAAGATATACACTTCCCTTGTCATGTTATGTCTTAATAAAGCTTGTTCAAAACTATAACATTATATGTACCGCTATATCTTATATAACTGCTGTGCCAGTAACACTGAGATTATCTTTTGCCAGATCTCCCGGGTGAAGCGCGTCATATAATTTCATTATACTTACTCTGAAGCATTTTATACTACATAAACTTAGTGTCAGGACCATTTTTTCTCAAATACCTGACACAACAAAGTTGTTGAAATACTCCAACTTCTCAAGCCTTGAACAGAGAGTGTGGCTCTTTACTCAGCGCGGACCTGATCAAATCATTGGCGCTCAGAGGGACAATAAACAATTTTACTTTTTAATCAAGGTCTCAAAGCCCAGAAAAATAAACACTCCCCAAAGACAACGTCCTATATAGCTAGCAAATTATCACAGTAAATGAACGTTAAGGAACATTCAGTAAGTTGCTCTAGCCTCTTAAATTTATACAAAGTAATGTAGAAAGCCTGGAGCATGTTGATCATTCAATAATCGCCAAAGAGTTAACTACGCTTGCTTTATGTAGCCACAAACCTAATTACATATTGATATAAAGCTAATAAGTCTAATAGACATATTTACATATGAATCAAGTACACCTGTCAACTCTGTTTTCACATTTCTACTAATTAAAAGTTGATAGAAAAGTAGCTCATTGCAAATACAACTGTACTTGTGCTCAGTGCGTGCGTGCATGCATGCATGTGTAATCTGACTTTGCGGCGAAATGTGTTATGCATGCATGTAGTTGCTCTCTAGTGGGAGTGGCGCCTGATGAATGGACCTATTTGCCAAAGTCTCCGTCCAGTTTGCTACTTTGTATCTGCATCCAGCCAGTGAGTGTGTAACTTTAGCAGCTGAGGCTATGTGGAGAGGTTAATTGTTGCTTCGCCTCAGCCAGGCGTCATTTTGGGGGGAGAATCCAAAAAGAGAACCTGGGGAGGCAAGGCCATCTGGTGCAGGGGGAGAATTCCTGATGGAGTCTACCACAGAACTACTACATTTATAAGTTAAAACAAGAGGTAAACAACATGGTAAATTCTGTTTTAAATGCATTTATTGCATGCCAGACATTATTATGCCTGTTGTTACATACATGAATAAAGCACCTGGTTATTGTGTGAGCTGTTGTGTTGCCAGATAAATTATTCTCCTGGCAGAAGTTTGTGCGTGTGGGAAAATTAGAGCATTCCTGTGATAATGAGGGTGGTTGTGCTGGCGTGTACTGCTAATCCCACACACAGGGGGTTTGAGTTGTTGGTTGTATGTTTTCACGGGGTGGATGAAGCACTGAGCAAAACACATCCTTCATTATAAATATTTCGTATTGGCTGAAAGTGCTGTTACTACCACAAACATGTTTTTTTTATTACCTTTACATTCCTGTGGAAGTTACCAGCAAACGTCTGCTATTAAGCTTTTAAGTCCACGCAAACATGGATGACTAAAGTAAGTATGTCACCTATTTAAAGTAAATCACCACGAAAAATAGTACGATTTATAAGAGTTGTTGTCATGACCAACTTCACAGGAGTAACCTTGAAACCAGCTGGTTTCACAAGTCTATTTATAAGTCCTGTTGTTTGTCTCACTGTTTTCCATTATCTTAGGACAACACCAAAGCAAAGCTTTGTCTGCTTATGTATCTGCAGGCAGAGTATTGGCAAGTATTTAATAACTGTGTCTCATTACACTTGAGTTGTCATCTTTGAGCCGTGAGCGCCGCATGAAGCTCACCAGCACAACTGGGACACTTCAGTCGGATTTCAGCGAATTTGTCCCCATATAACCTGGTGCACCGCAAATGACTTGGGCTTCTAGTTTGAGGATGTTATCGGCAGTGCAAGCGGTTTATGAATGCAGAGCAGCGCTCGAGCTAAATCTGGTGCTAACAGGATAAAAAGGAGGGGCTAATTAAAAATAATGAGCTGCAAAAGTTGTGTGTGCCAGTCCCATACAGGAATATACTGGTACCATCATCCTTCAGAGATAATAGAAGTGCATGTGCATATCAGTAAAATTTCAGTTTACCACTGAAAGCCAGCAGCCTTCAGAGAAAAAACAATCATGATCAAACGATGCCCTCTTTCCAGCTATTATCTTCAAATGGAAAGCGTCCTCCCTGTCTAATTGCCTTATTTACAGTATTCAGTGAAAAGTGATTTATGTAATCAGTTCTATTCCCTTGTGCATAAGGAATAACAATTATGCTTGAAATGGATTGAATAATATATTTATGTATTAAAGGATGATGTATCTTTTGAAGCAGCTGCATGAAAAATGTCCTCATACGTGCCAATTGCCTTAAGAGTTCGTAGTATACTGCACATTATATGGATTATCATATTTTATTCTATCAGGAGGTAAAGACGGGATTCTGACAGACAGACAAATCTGTCTTATTTATTTGTTTTAAACAGGTTCATCTTGCTCAACATGTAACAGTTTTCCTATCTTTTTCCTTTTCAAATGGTTCTTGATGGTTTTTGTTTTTTTTCACAAGGCTAAAATAATTAACCTCCCAGGTGAGGGGTCCAGAAAAAGAGCTATTCATAAACCCTGATAAGAGGACATCTGAGGACTGTCGACACCTTGCGTGACCGGGGCTCCCTCCTCGAGCCAGGCATCTGGTGGCTGGGCGTTAATCCAGGTATGAATGGGTGTGGTGATACTCACGAGTCCCTGGCTGAGCACCAGTGTGTTAGCGTTCTCCCTGAACGGACTATGTGCCTCGTAGACCTGATATAATGGTCCATACAAGGACTTTTCAGATTGTATTATGGGCTGTATATATTTTCTGTTTTCCGCGCTGTTTTAGTTATTTCCTGTTTTATTTTGTATAATCTAACCTTGTGTCATTGTCCTGTGTTTTACTTCCTGCTCTTTATTTTTATTGCTTTCACCTGTGTGTTATCTGCTGTCAGTCCTGCCTTGTGCACCTGCCTCGTCAGCCATTCAGCTCCCTGCCTGCCCTTCTGTTCACTCACCTGTGTCTTGTTACCTCGTTGTTCAGTTTGTATTTAAGTTCCCAATTTCCCTTGTGTCTTTGTCAGATCCTCCAAAGTTGTTCTCAGCTGGTTCAGTCACTTTGTGTTCTCAGTGTCCTACATATGAGTCTGTGTGCTTCAGTGGGTCTCAGATTTTTGCCTCATCACATGTTACCATCCCTTGTGTTCTTCATTTTGGTTTTTTATTCCTGCCATGCACCTTAAACTGAATAAATATTCTATTGCTTCATTTTCTTCCTGTTCCTTCCGTGTCTTCTGCATTTTAGTCCAGCTGGCCAAACCCTCCACAAAAGAATTGGGGTGTAGTCTGAAGGGTGCTGAGGGAGTATAGGGTACATGGGCCATTGTAACGAGCTGTTCTGTCTCTGTGTCTCCTGATAAAGTTGAACACATTTCCAGTGGAGGTGCTCAAATTCTGTTTGTGATAAAAATTGAGGTGGCGAGCGTTTGGTTTGGGGACATCAGAATAGCTTTACTGCTTTTTGCGGATGAGTTGGTTTTGATGGCGTCATCAGACCGTGACCTCCCGCACACACTGAGGAGGAGGCCATGGTTCTCCACCAGAAACGGTCGATTACTCCCTCCAGGTTGAGAGTGAGTTGCAGCCCCAAGGAGTTGAAGTATCTTAGTGTTTTGTTGTTCATGGGTGAGGGTAAAATGAGTTGATTGGCAGATTGGTGCGGCATCAGCAGCGACAGGGGGATTGCTAGAGTCTGTCTTGGTGATGAGGGAGCTGAGTGGAACGGCAAGGCTCAATTTACAGGTCAGTGTCGGTTCCAACTCTCACCTATGGTCATGAGCTTTGGGTAGTGTCCAAAAGAATGAGATTGCTTATATAAATGGCCAAAATGAGTTTCCTCTGCAGGCTGGCTGGGCTCAGCCTCAGAGATAGGGTTGATAGTTCAGACATCTGTAGGGATTTCATAGTAGAGCTGTTGCTCTTTCACGTTGAAAGGAGTTGGCTGAGGTGGTTTGGGCATCAGATTAGGATGCCTCTGAGTTGTTTCGGGTACATCCAGCTGGTAGGAGGCCCTGTGGTAGACTCAGAACACGCTGTAGGGATTATACATCTCGTCTGGTCTTGGAACGTCTCGCCTCCAGTTCCTCCCCCCGGGAGGAGCTGGAGAGCGTTGCAGGGAGAGGGAGGCCTGGACGGATTGCCAACATAGTTACAGTGATGACCATATTGTATGTCCAGTGGAGCAGTAAACACTGGGCCTGCTCTGAAGAGCAGTAAAAGGCGCCCCTCAGGGATTGCATCACTTCAACATCCTGTTTTTGATATTTCACAGTAAATTCACTCAGAAAAAACTGCTGTCACAAGTCTGAATATTGCTTAAGACTTCATCCAGCGTGAACATCTTGCACAGCTCATTGATATTGAAACTTCTACATTCAGGCTATTACACTTTTTTTTAACGGGAATACAATAAGGCTCATGGGCATATTGAACATTATCTTAACCCTTCAATTTCAGCCAGTTTTGACCTTATGAATATTGATTTTATGGAGTTTTAGGAATTTACTGAAGTCCTCTGCACTTCATTGAAATTCTCCATTTCATAGAAAGGGCTATAAAAGATAAGATGAGTGCCAGATCTTGGCTTGAAGTGCAGAGCAGCATTACTAATATATTTGGATGGTTTAATGTACTGAGCGTTAATGAATCTGTTTAGTGATGATGATGCAATCAGCTACACTGGTAAAAACATTAAATCAAGAAGATATTTCACTTCAGGTAAACATAAAATACAGATAACATTAAAAACAAGGTTGGCATCGTGTTTGCTCTTCTTAATTAACTGTATTCAGAGTCAGGATAAACTACACTGTGCGACACACAAAACAGACAACTCTGCAGAGTAAAGTGCATCAGAAGACTGAGAAAGCATGTCAACTGGAAAAATCTTTTATGCAACCTATAATTGCAGGTGCTTTCCTTTCTTTGGATGAACAACAGTAATTGTTAAGTTTTGTACAATAGAAATTCAGCGTTATATTGCTATTTGTCCTCCTGAATTAAACTGTGACATATTCTAATAACTACCAATTGCAATATCTATGAAACGGATGTAGTGGCATTGGAAATGTGCTGCAAGTCATATTCAGGGCCCTATTGGATTTCTAGGAATTATTGTTCTCCGCAATCAATCGCCTTTTTGACGGCCTAAACGTGCTCAGAAAGTCATGGAAATTTGCAGATGCTTCCGGCCTGGTGAAAAATATCGTATTGTATGGGTTTGGTACATGAGTGTTTAACTGCCTCTATAGCGCCACCTAGAAACTTTTAAAACGACATCCCGTGATGTGCGTTTCACTTAGAAACACGAAACTTGGTAGACATATTTATTGTGCAAAGACTCCCAAAAAAGGTCGGGGGCGCCCGTCGCCTAAACCCAACAGGAAGTCCGCTTCCTCTCTCTGAGGGGGCGTGGTCACATCCCCCACCAGTGATGGCTGATGATGTCACACCGTCATTAATAGCTCGTGACCAGAGATGGAACGTGATGCGTTCACTTGTTTCATTCAACAATCGTTCAGTTTGACAGCTTCATGAAGGACAATCATGAACTCTTTATTCTTCTTGCACAAGTTACAACATGTGTTAATATAAATGTAATTTTTAATAAACAATGAATCAGAAGTTTCAAACACTCTGAGCACAAAACTGCACCAGATCGCATGTTAAGAAAAGAAGAGCTAATTTTTGTTATGTTGCATGAATCTGCCCCAAAATGTAAAGAATCCTCCAACAAGTCACGTGACAATCAGAATCCTGCTGACGAACTCAATCAAACACAAACTCAGTGAACCACTAAAGACACCAGAGAACATCATGTGAACACTGTTTGTCTGATATCTTGGATTAACAAGTGATGTTCAGTTGAGTTTAATAAACTCAGCTGATGAATCACAACCCACCCAGAGTCCAGCATACAGAGGCTGAGTGAATGTGGTCTGGACTCTGTGGAGGAGAGTCGTGGTTTCAGAGACGCTGTAGAAGGACAGAACACCTGCACTGTGGTCCAGGTACACTCCGACTCTGGAGGACCGAGGCCCTGAGACAGGAGATGGGACGTCGTCGTACCAAAATACATAACAATCTTCATCACAATGTAAAGACCAAAATTTGTCATTGTATCCAAACAGACATTCAGTTTCACTACCTGCTCTGCTGATATTCTTGTATGTGACTGCTACATCAACTCCTTCCCCTCCCCCTCTCCACTCCACCTCCCAGTAACAACATCCAGTCAGACTCTCTCTACTCAGGACCTGGTAATGATTAATGAATCTGTCTGGGTGATCAGAATAAGACTGTCGTTGTTTCATTAACGTTACTTTCCTGTTCCCCTCAGATAATAACAGCTGTCTGTCTGCTGTGTTTGGATCCAGTGTGAGTTGACGTGAATATTTTAAGAGTTCAGCTCTGGTCTTTGGCTCTGGAGGCTGTGGCAGTAAAACATCCTCTGGAGACAGTGAGATGTTTGTCCACGTGTCCCTCAGAAGGTCCTGTAGTTTATCTCTGGTCTCTGACACAGCTGCTGTCACATCTTTAAAGTAGCTCAGAGGATGTATGTTGATGCCGAAGGAGTCTGTAGATCCACTGAGTTGTGACAATGAGGGGAAGTTGTGTAGAAAGTGTCTGTGGTCGTCAGTGAGTGACAGCTGCTTCAGCTCAGCATCTTTCCTCTTCAGCTCAGTGATCTCCTTCTCCATCTTCTCCTGAAGCTCTTTGACTCGACTCACTTCAGTTTTTTGCTGCGATCTGATCTGCTGCTTCACATCACAGCTTCTCTTCTGCATGAGACGGATCAGCTCAGTGAAGATCTTCTCACTGTCCTCCACTGCTTCATCAGCAGAGAGATGGATGGCCTTCTCCTCCTGTTGAAGCACCTTCACATCTTTCTCTCTGTCCTGGATCCTCTGCTGGATCTTCTGTCGACTCACCTCGACCTCTGGCTGCCTCTCACGTCTTTCTGCTGCAGCTGAGACGGTGTCGTGGCCTTTATGTTCCTCTACAGAGCAGAGAGAACAGATACACTGCTGATCAGTACGACAGAATATCTTCATCACCTCATCATGACGAGAGCAGAGGTTCTCCTGGAGCTTCTCCGAGGGGTCGACCAGCTTGTGTTTCTTAATGCAGCAGCATCATAA
>CAAKHC010019385.1:68382-79910 GCA_901007825.1 Macroramphosus scolopax | reverse complement strand
ACTGCCAACCAGATTACACCTTCAAGTTATATGGTGAGTGAATACGAGCAGGTTTGAGCTATTAAATCTGTATCTGTATCTCCATTGATCACAAAACATATTGTTAATTTTCGGCTGAATATGTGACCATCTCCTGCTGTCACACACACACACACAAAGATCAGATGGATTCAAACTAATGTTCTCTTCTTTGATTGTTCTCCAATTTCCTGCCTTAACACGGTTACTTAAAGTTCCTTGTGTGCATGTAAACACAGCCACTGTTTCAATGCACAATAAAAATGATCTTGTCAAACTGTCTCTATTGTTTATCCCATGAATCAGTAACAGTTTAGGCAACTGGAAGGCCACACAGGCGCAGTCCTCTGCCAAGACCACTAGCTCACTCT
Organism: Macroramphosus scolopax; assembly: GCA_901007825.1. NCBI lineage: Eukaryota > Metazoa > Chordata > Actinopteri > Syngnathiformes > Centriscidae > Macroramphosus > Macroramphosus scolopax. The sequence goes on along the minus strand of CAAKHC010019385.1, from coordinate 79,521 downwards.
TCTATTATATGCAAACCGTCCGCCTATGAAAATATATTGTGGTGCCCTGGATCTGAACTTTTATCAGGACATTTCTTCACCTTAATATTAGATAGCTTTTACATGAATTATATTTCCGGAGAAATGACTAAAAGTATAAAAATGCCTCATCTCACAATGTTATTGAAGGTGAAAAAAGTATGCCCCCTCTATCTGGATCTGTACTAACTTGAAAGAAACGCCGACGCTCCCCTGAGTTTAATGAAAGTCTGCCTTGTAGTTCTTGCACAATACAGCTGACAGACAAACTAACTAACTAACAAACGACAATCAAAACGTAACCTTCTCGGGGCGGAAACAGAAACTGAGAATGAAAGTTAATTTTTGACCAACAAATCTTAACACAAGGTTTAATTACTGGCTTTCTCCAGAACTTTAAGGGCAAAGTTAGTGAACAGGCCTTGAGTGAGATTTGTTTTTGGCAAGCAAAAAAAGTTTCACACATTTAGCTCACTGTGCTGCATTGATGCATGTGCTCACAGTGGAGCCAGGTACAATATATTAAATGCACTCGAAGCATTAACTGTACCTTTAATGAATCAAAGCCTTTCTTGTTCATCTAAATTGCAAATTCCTGATGTTTGCTGACAGTTAATGTCATTGATCTACCCTGCATCACTTCCTGGGGATGGAAGCTCTTGCAAGAAAGTTGTTCAAAAGCAGAGAAGGTTGGTTCACAGGCGTGCCCTCTAGAGAACATCCATCATGTGCTTTCGTAGCTGCAAACTAATCACTTCTTTTCTGACCTGTCTGGCGAGATAAGAACAGTGTGGGACGTGCTTCTATCTGCAACGTCTACAGTTGCACTCAGGCTCTGACACAATGCGGCAGAAATAACTTTCATCCTAATTCAATCAAAGGGAGGGACAAACTCTTTCTTCCCTCCAGAGAGGCAGGTGGAAATACTCAGGTGCTTCCTTGTACTATACCAGCATGACAATAGCAAAAAGTGATGTTTCTGCCTGTCATTTCCGTTCCATTTGCAGCACATTATCATATCATATTGCTGATTATAGTAGCTTTAACATGACGCTACAATTTCATTATAAATGTACATAATCCAGCAGATGTTGGAATGTGTTACCTTGTCTCAATCTGACTCTCCAAAGCGGGGGGCTCCCGCACAGTAACCAGCTCTGTTTCATGATCGGCCGAGTCGGTCCCCTGACCAAGGGGCAGGCAGCTGCAACATAAGGTTCCCATCCCCGCTCCGGCATCTCCCCTGCCCTGTGTCTGCTCTGACTCCTGCTCCAGCTCTCACTGGTCAGCCACCTCAGGCTCTCTGGACAGTGGATGTCCTTCTATAATGTATATCATCACACAGGGCACACCTCAGACCCACGGCTCTTAATGCATTCATTCATTGCAGGTTACTGGGTTAAATATTGCAAGTCAAAACAAGGCTTGATGAAAGGCTTCCTGTCTATTCTGCAGCAAAGACATCCACTGTGCTGGACTCAATCACCTCTTTGTTGTAATCGCCTTTATTCAGTCCGCTGATTTAACCTCCAGCTCTATTTGCAGGGCCCGACTGCACTGTATGTATTGTTTAACTGTCACAAGCACAGTGATCAGTCACTTTCGGCACAATACTGACAACATAGCTCTGTTTATAAGACGCTCTGGCCCTAAGAGAAGATTCAGGTTTACACAGAAACAAAGAAAGAAACAGAAAGTGAAGGTTTTTGTCATTGTTCAGAATTACAACATACATTAGATTAGACTCTGCATTGAACCTATCCTCCACAGGGCAGCAGGCAGCCGCAGTGCAGCATAAACTGCATTTCTTTCTCCTGACAGGAGAACAATCTTCCTATCATACATGTCTTTTGATTGTGAGGGAAAGTGGAGCGTCCTCCGAAAACATGCAAACAGCTGGGGCTCGAACCCGATACATTCTTACTGTGAGGAAACCACTGAACCACCATGCCATATATGCACAAGCATTTACTTAAATGTAAAATTTGGACATGATTAAGAATCTGATAAGGACAGACGGTGAACATAAATCACCGCACGACATAGAGAGAGGATTAATTACCTCCCAAACAGCAAAAAGTGTGTGGATTTGCATCCATGTGTGAGGGAGAAAGAGATACAGAGGGAGATTAATCTATGCCCATGTTTCTCTAATGCAATCACATTTATCTGACAAATACAAAGAAATCAAGACAAAGTTCTGGCCTCTGTTTTCTTGCAGAGCAAAGACAGACGCGTTAGGAGCAGTAAAACATGAGTTGACCTTGAAATGCATTTCGCCTCTTCATTATATTTTCATTCCCTGCACAGCACACACGCTGCAACGGCGGGAAGAGAGGCACAACAAGCTTGGAGTCGCATTAAAATGAGGCTGCAATGGCAATAGAAAAGTTGAAAGGTCAATGATCAGTGTGAAACGTTTCATAAAAGAAAAGTTTGAACCAACCTCTTTGGAATGATTCAGAAATTCTGACGTACACAAAGGGAACCAAACATCTACAATATGTAACATAAACATTAAGGATGAAGGGAAAATGTCATTCTCTGGATATAAGGGCTGGTTTGATGCTCCGGTGTTTTGAGCTCAGTAGCTACTTATGTATGGGTTTGCTGTGTTTGCAGAAAAAGAAAGGTTCATTAAGACCGCCTGAAGATAAGCGCCTGTAGGGATATTAAACTTCTTTTTATTCCCTATTAAAATGTTCTGCTTAAAAATTGGTTCTTTCTCTAATTGGCTAATTAAAACTTAACATGATCAAAATAGACCGATGGTTAAAAAAAAACGTCAACACAGCTTAAAATCGTATAAAAGCAGCAGAAGAGAAGGAAGTAAAAGCCCCTCAAAGGTGCTGTGAAGATATCTAAAATATATCAATCTGTAAAATATTGAATGAACGGCTCAGACAGAAGCAGAGGAAGTTTTCTGGTTTTAGGTTTTAGTGTGACAAACGCTACCTTTTGTGCTGTCTCACACTATTGTGGGCTCTTTAAACAATGTGAACTGTGTCCTCAACAGGACGCCATTGTACCTCCACGGGGTCATTTTTACCCTCCGGGAGCTATAGAATTGCATATTTCTGAATCTCAGTTAGTGACAGTAGTGTGGTAGAGTTTTCCCAACTCTTTTTCGGAGTATATAAATATATCAATTATCCATTCAATTAAGATGGTTAACGTTATCACTCATAGGTATTTATTTTATTCCCACATACATTGTGTGTGTATGTAGAGAACATGAAAACTCCAGACTCCAGGTGCTCTGGCTTCTTTCTGGTTTTCAGCCCCAACCGATGCTGGCTGAAATTAAATTACTTGCAGTAGTACTCCCCCAGACCAGTAAATAGACTTTCTCTGCCACACATCTAGCTGCCATACACAGATTAGACGTACGTCAACAGCCAGACTTGTGTTATCTGTATGCTATATGTGTTATCATATAGCCTACTGAAATTGAAATGGGATGCTTTGGGAATATTTATTTCAAGCTGGGTAACTTCTTTAAAGTCAGATGTACTGTAGAGCAGGCAGAGTTAATCTATTCAGATGTATTGCCACAGATGTCAACAGACGTCACGCATTAGATTTGACCAAAGACTGTATACATCAGGCACAAAGCGTCGCGACGTCCACCGACTGTTCCAGAATTAAACCAATATGTCCCGGATACAGGCACTGCTATTTTGGCTTGTGATACAATTTGGAACCGCAGTATCGACGTCCGACCAAACCCAATGACGTTCAGGTCACTGTAAACCATCTTCACGGTTTTAAACAGACAACTAGTTATGGAAAGCTAGCCTTACATCTCCTCTCAGCTCTCTGACATACAATTGCCAAGCCGAAGTCCACCAATGCCTCCACAACTACTGATCTACTCAGAGCAGCTGTCCATCATGATGTCACTACCCCTTTTTATAGCATCAAATTACTAATTTTGAGAAAAACTTACACTTGGACATACATCAGTATGATAACAACTACCTGAATGATGGAAATCATATTAAGAAAGATGTATCTGATATGTACTTTGAGTTTTGAGTTTGGCCTAAGTCATGGCAGGATTTATGACCTATACTGCATCTGGCCACCAGGGGGCAATCAAGATCGTCATATTTTGAGGCCTGATATGGCGTCTATCATCATAATGAGTCTATGGTTTTGACCACCACCTTCTCCAAACTACACCATTCAAGGCATCAGAAATACTTTGAGTAAATTGGACTTACGCAAAAAATGTGTAATTTACATCATCATCAATACTAAAAAACTATTTGAATTCCCACAATATTCATACATCTAACAAAAAGCACTCCGACCGTTAAACAGCGGGACTGCGTTTTCCTGAACAAACCTTCCTTTGTACTCCACCTCAGCTAATTTCTACAAATACACAACCAAATCTACCACCCGTTGTCAATGACGTACCACACACATTTCTGTCCTGCCTGAGTTTGTCACTTTATATTTCCTCGAGAGCTGAAGGATAAAAGGAGGAATGTAATAGACAGCAGTATTTCACTTGCTCTGTGCAACAAAACATTTCTGATGCTTATAGAGCTTGTCCCTGTGTTATTAATAACACGTTGAGCTGCAGCCAGTTATAAACAATAAATGAACTCCTGTAATGATTTTAATGGTCTGAAACAAGGCCGCATTCCAAGTCGTCCATTCTTGTCCAATTTCTCATGATTGTAAGTAATAATCGCACTGAGCTGGAGCCATCTTTGTCTTCAGTGTCTGAGCATTGCCAGCCAACATTAACAACCAATGCATAAAGCTGATAAAGTTGTTCCTGGAAAATATCTTGCTGTTTTTAAAAATGTATCTGTCAAATCAATGGGTTTTTTTTTAGAACAAAGCAGTAAGAAATGTACCAGGCCTCTGGATTCCCTCTCATATCTTAATTAGCTGAGTGCCAGAGCCTAAAGCAGAGTAAGCTTAAACAAGGGAAGCTTCCTATAATTACACTATAGAAAAGCAGGAGAATTAGAAAAACCAGCATCCGCAATAAATCAAATGAACAAGACACTGATCAGCTGTGTCTCAGAGTATACTGGATATTCATAAGGCCGCTAAGCAACATGGGACTACATGGAGACCTGACAAAAGCTCATCAATTCATCACAACCAATCCATCCAATCTGTGTTTCATCTTTTTAAGTGTTATCTATCTTATTACACATTGAGATGAACTTTTACACCGTGGACTTGGAGAAAAAAGATATTAAAGTATAATGTCAATGTCAACCACATTTCCTGTCTTATGATGAAAATTTAAATTCAAAATTAATTTGTCAAGGTACTACTGCATTATGAAAGAGGACATACAGGTAATTATCCTGTTCGTACCTGCACTGGGATAAACACAATTCTCTACTCAAAATAAACTGTAAGAACAGTTTAAGGGTGTGTTTGGGTGTTGTGCTGTGTTTCCCGTCCAAGATTTGCCTCCAAGATATTTAACCTCAAAAACAAAGGAACAAGCAAGCAGCAGGAGCAAAACAGCAGCCTTCCACAAACCAAACTGGGCAACAAGTCGCTGAGTAATTCTACAGCCTTGGCAACCATTTATCAAGTAACTTCAATAACATCAAAGGAAAAACAAGGATCACCTTCAGTGAACACAAGGCAGGAGACCGCAACAACAGAGTAGATGATCAAAACTTGTTTATGTGTAGTTGTGGGCCTTCTGTCTGGGAGAAATGGGGCAAACTTAAAATGCCCTCACAGGACTCAGGGTGGTGGAATTACAGAACAAACTACAATTGTTACAATTGTAACTCACAATAATCCAACTTCAATTAGACTTTTTAAAGAAAATTTACTAATAGCATTTTCTAGTATTTTAGTATTAGTAGTCTTTTATATTGGCTTGTGTGGAGGTATGCGCTTCACTGAGTGCTCTTCCAGTATTAACTAGATTTTGTACTGGACTTTGGTCAACACCGGTTGTTCTAAACATGCTACATGAATAAACTTGACATGATTTTTGTGGGCTTTTGTTAGTCTGATTGATGATTTGCTTCAATGTGATTTGCTGCTTTTGTGTCCCGGTTTCTCCCACAGGCCATAATTGACAGACACAGACCAACATCGATGCAAACAATTGTATTATCAATCAAATCAGACGGAAATGCCGTTATATAGCATATAATCGTTGACTTAGCGTCTATAAATTGATGTGTCGCTGCGGGGCCTTTCACTGATTTTCAGCCTGAAAGATTCAAAAGAACAATCTGACTGACAATCTGGAAGAAAAAAAACTTCACCCTGCAGTCTATGACTTTGGGAAATCTGTCCTCCCTGCTTCAATAATGCAATCAAGCCATACATCTCTGTCACCACACAATGTCACACCCCTCTCCTGCAACCTTTGCATTCTCTCTGTCTCTCCCTCCCTGCAACACACACACACACCACGGCTGCACACCTATCTAATGGAGAGTGGAGGTCCTGCATGGAGGATGTGAGCAGAATTTTAATAGCCTCCTTCCTGTCCTGCTAGGCACTGCCACTTTCCATGCACAATGCAGACAGCAACACTTGCTTTCACCTACCCAATGGGACCCCTGTGTGTTAATCCATACTAGTGTTTATCATTTCGCAGCTCATGCACACTCCGCTTAAAGACAGAATATTGTTCTTGCATTGTGTTCATCTAGTTTGAGTAGCAGTGTTTGAAAGCAGCTCGTGTCTGAGCTGCAGTGACAGAAAGGAGATTAAAGAAGTAGGAAAAGGTTTTACACGTGAATGCAGAGCTACACGGTCAAAGAATGCACATGAGCCACTCACTTGATGAAGTAGCTCGCTCCTTCGTCCGTGAAGCCCTCTTCCCATCCTCTTGGCAAATCTATAACAGGTACAAAAACAACACACTAAACGACCCGCCACGGAACACACACTGCAGCAAAAACGTCCCCTCAGTGTCCTGCTTGTCAGATAACTTGTGGCGTACCTGAACGTATCATGTGTCCCGAGTTAACAGGTTCGCCAGTGCGCGGATGTAGCCAAGTAGTGCTATGAGTTTTATCACTGCAAGAGAGACACCTGTTACTGAACGATAATAAACCAACAAAACCCTTCACACTGCGTCAATGTGTCTCACAAAGTACCGCCGTTGAACACTTAAAGACGCTCACTTGATAAAAAACACACGGCCATCTCTACAAACTCCATAGGACCAGTGGTCAGGTAGGGTGTCCCGTCCGAGAGGTGCCGCCATGATCTCTCCTCCCCGGCTCGGCTTATGCCCCTCTCCCTTTCCGCAGGCTTTACTACGGAGCCCAGATAATACCCACCACCGCTAGGGCTGCATACTTTTAAAGGGGAAGAATACCAAACTCGTCAGCAGGCTCCCTCCACGACTTGGTTTCTGTTGTAATCTCAGTTGAAGGATATGGGTCTCCTCTGTTCGGACAAGGAGCAGTCAGCCAGAGGAGGAAGTTCAGACCTCCACAAAACAATAATAAACGAAGTCCACTGCGGATAACTGTAGTGTGACGCCACTGTGGAGACGAACAGGGGCACTGGATTAATACAAAAAAAACTTAGGACAATAATTCAAATGGAACAGAATAGGCTAATCCTAAAACTAATTTTAGAAAGTGTAATCCTTTGAATGATATTATAGGATTACAGGTACATGGAATTAACCTTCTAAGAGTGAATGTATGTGAGTTTTGATTAAAAACAAGAATCCCTTAAGAAGTATAATGGTGTCATCACCAATTAAAGAACCTCTCTATTGAAGGGATGAATCTTTTATGTAAATCTTATTTAAAGCTTTCACTTTCACTTTAATTATCACTTCATCCATTAATCTTCTTGTCTTGATATTCTGAAATATGTTTTTCTGTCGCACCAATGGTCAAGAACCCAACATTTCTTTTAAGTTGAAGACATAGATATGCAGCAAATTCATTTTCCTCCTCGATTATTTCTTAAGGGGTGATCAAAATAGTTGTCAATTGTCAAAGAGCATTTGACTGCTAGAAAGAGTGTGTGAAACTATCATTGTGCGTATGCATGTCCTCATGAAGCTGAGATGAATGAACGTGGGCCAGTAGTGCTGGAAGCTTGAGATTAAAGTTTGACAGCCTCACATCACCTTCACTGCAGTCACACTTTGAGGACAGAGAGGAGCCTTCCTGACCATGACACATTATAATAATGCTTACACTGCATCAAACAGACCTGGACCATTTACCAGTGCTGCCCGGACATTCTACCTGGGCTACCATGTTCAAAGTCACAGTAGTGTTGGCAGTGGAGATTTTGCTGAGCAACGAGTACAGGAAGCACCTTATGTACAAGAGTTCTTGTAAGGTTGAGATCCTAGTATATTTGTCCTTTTGTGGAGGGGAACTATGGGAAACATCCCAGTGAAGCATCTGTCAACATTACAAATATAGGATCTGTGATTCCCTTTTGGGGATGTTCTGTTATAACATTCTCAATGGTCTGAAAAGTTGTTTTTCAAAGGCTGTTGAGAAAAAGCATTTCCTGTAAAAACTAAAGCAGCTGCTGTGCAGAAACTAAATCTTTGTAAACTTCTTATCTGCTTGGCAATAAGTCAAAAATTGCTGCTATACTTAAATTCATACTTCTCTAACCTTATGTATAGAGGATTACAAGACGTCAACTATTTAGTTAATGGGATTTAAACCTACCACAGACAAGTGAGAGGAGTAAAGATTGAATGCAGTTTGAATCGTGATATTGCCTCACAGTCACCCAATCTCGTCCTTATTAAAACCTATGGGATATCTTGAGTTTGGAAGTTATTGAAACACTGCGTGAGAGAATATTTTTTAGAAGAGTGGTGCCCATCCCTCCTGTGGAGCTCCACAGATTCTCCCACAGTATGAGAACAGCATCACCCAATTAGTGATCTGATACTCACTATCAGCCCAGTCATGGCCAGAATCTGAAACATATATATATCATTTTAACCAACCATTTGCATAAACTATCATGTAAATGTTTAAAATGACTTTGAACAGCATGTGGTGAAGATAGATGAGTCAGGAGGGTTTATGTTTATGTAAAGTACTTAGTACTTACTGGTACTTAGTTAGAACTTGTTTTTGCAATGTCATTGAGGCATAAGCTTCATTGAGTGTTTAGTATTCTACACTGGAAATATCGTTTCTGTTAGTCTAAATATTCAGATTCAAAGTTTTGCACAAAGTTGCACTTAAAACTTAATTTTTAATGTTTGAAAGGTGCCGATAGGATGGAAGGATAGTTTGGGGATGATCGGGAAGGATAGGATGAGGGTAGATTGCGAGGGGATGATCAGAAAGGATCGGCTAAGACAATTTGAAAAAGAAAGTTTGCTGCTCATCAACAGCGGAGCAATGGCCTAAAGGTTGCAGGAGCAGGCTTGATACCAAAGGAAATCCAGCAGGGTAAATGTGAGCAAGGCACTGCAACGCCAACTGCTACCCGGGCGCTGTGATCGAGGCTGCTCAGTGTGTCTGCTACCATTGATTTTAGAGGAAAAAATGTTCCCTCAGGGATGAATAAAGTCTCATAGGAATAATAGCAGACAGAAATTTGGGGCATCAGTGCTCTGCAGGTAATGTGCAGCTATCAGAGATTTGCAATAGGGATAGATATTGCCTGGATGTATCAATAGCATCAACTAATTTAAAAACTGTGTCATTCATTACACATTCAACTTGTTGTGTTTTTCTCATAGCTTGAACGTCATTCATACTGCAGTGTAATCATCTGATATCCCCACTCCTTAGATTGCTTTTATTTGACCTTGCTATGCTTTATCATCATACCCCATTACATACACACCCACTTATGCATTCTAATTTACACAGTATTGGTACAGTACAATGCAGCTCTGCTGTGAGGTCTCTGTTGCTGCAGAGTCCTGCTTCTCAGCTGACAGTCTCAGCAAGGTTATTCAATGATATTGTCTCCTCATGAGAGAGTCTCCTTCTGCTTAATCACATTTTAACAAAAGAGCTGAAATGTATTAACAATTGTCTTGTTCTCTCCTGACTTCAACTGAGGATAGGGTCCAAATCCATCTGGCAGTAAATCAATAACATCCTTTAATGCCAATTGAGTCAGGTATATCAGGTAGTTTGGTGTTAGAGATGTCTCCACTGAAATATTAAACAACACACAGCGGAGGGCTGCCCACTACCCAGGTGTGTGTGCTCAATGTGGGTTTGCATGTTCACTGATGGGTCAAATGCAAAGAAGAATTTCCCGAGGACTTATAAAGGAAATTGAAAAAACAAAAATTCAGCCAAGAACCTCTTGTTCATTATGGGGACATTTTATCACTATAGAGCTGATCTTATCTTTCTCTCCCTTTCCATCTTACTCATGACCTAAGAACATTATTCATACACCTCAGCGAACTATAACATTGACATCTGCTAGGTGGAGAAGTTATATTTAGTCATCCAAGCCAACGGATCCAGATGAAATTAGGATTTACCGTCTAACGGCACCTGCCAAGGCTCATAAACAGTCTTTTTGAATCTTTTATGAAGGTGCTCATAGAAAGTTAATGTTTTTACAACTCCTGTGCCACAAATCTATGTCTTCCACACATGCTTGTCCAAGCAGCTGTTGAAGGTGTTTCTTTTCACTTGAATTAGCCTATATTCTACTTAATATTGTAGTATTTAAGTATAAGGCTCAGTAAATAGAAGAACTACAGTAAGAGCTAACAACAACTATAGCATATACTTGGCTTTACTCATGACCTCCAAAATTCCTTTGTCTTCTAGCATATTTAACCAGTGAAGCAAACATAGTCTGCCTCACTGTTTCTCAAGGACTATATGAATAGTCTGCATTAATGGACTCAGCCAACACATGACAACAGTGCCATCTGTTGGAGAGATGGGAGCTCACCTCGTGATTCATCAATGAGTACTAGTACAGCACATGTGACAGTATTTTCAGATTTGGTATGTGAAAATGCTTACTGCTTTTGGAGGAAAAGACTCACATTGTTGAGGGATTTGCAACTCTTTTGACCAGGTTTCAGAAAAGTTTCAACTATGTTGCAGGGGGCTTTACACCATGCAACACAATTGCAACTTTTCAGCTCGCAAAGAGGACATCAGTTGTGTAGGTGCCCAG
>CAAKHC010019385.1:25025-58811 GCA_901007825.1 Macroramphosus scolopax | reverse complement strand
TTGAACATTTCCTCGAGACAAACCCCGGGGTCCTTGGGCAGCTCCCCGTTTGTAACCTTGTTGATAGCCCTCCTAAAAGACATCAAGAATTTATCAATAATGGTCACTGATAATAATAATAATCCATTTGAAAATGATAGCATGTTACATAAACTTACCCGCTGGTAGGTGCTATTTGAATAGTCCCGGGGCGTGTTAAATTGGGTTTGACCATAACCACTGCTGGGAGCATTTGAGAAAGGAGGACGATATCCTTCATATCCGCCTGAAAGATAAAACTTTGTAATTAATAGTGGCCTTGTTGGATTTCTACATGACAGCAACAATGTTTAACCTCAGCAAGTAATTATGTCACCCAAATGAATCAGGAGGTCTAATACTTGTACCTCTGAAACCATTAGAGGACCCCCGGTAGCCGTTTATCATGCCTCTGTTGTTCCTGGGACCACCTCTCGGCACAGCCCTGCTGTTGTAGAAGGACTGGCCAGATTGTCCAAATCCTGCACCTGGTGACGACTCTTCATGTCCCCCTGGTGAAGTCAGAACCGGGGCTTGGGCCTGGAACCCTGCAACAACTGGAGACACAAATTAGATAAAACACCTTTAAATGTCGTCTTTTTCACGTCTTTAATGCAGTGAAGTTTTAAAACTTTCCGTTAGCTGCAGCTGGAATGTCATCAACTCCTACTAGGAGAGATATTCATTTCACACACTGATTGGCTAAAAGAAAAGTAACTAAGGATTGCTGGAGTTGCTCTCTCTCTTTTTCGCTCCTCTTTTGCACTATTTACACTATTTTGATTGTACAAACATGCAACAATGAATGCCATATGAATGTTATCCCCACATCCTCCCCATCTCTGTGTCAACTACTAGCATGGTTGTTGAAACAGCTAAAGAACACTTTTGCCTTCTGGCATTGTCGGGCAACACTGTAATAACTAGGACATGTTGACCCTGCCTTTATTTGATTAAGTGAAATGCCAAAACGTCACAAGTTTCGTATTTTGTTTGTTTGCTTTTTCCAAAATCGTCTTTGGAAACATGACCAACCAGCCTTCTCGCTCCTCTCACCTGACTGTAATGTCTCCTGCGGGATGTCCGGCTGGTCTACAGTATTCTCTGATGGACTACTAAAGCTCTGTCCATAACCACCAGGGAACTGGCTGGGCTGCTTCAGAGTTTCTGCTTGGCCGTCGGTGGTTGGAGACACGGCTGTATTCATGTTAAATACCTAAAATAGAGGAGAAAACGGTTTCTACATTTCTGTCTGCATCCAAACAACTTCACAATCACGCTGGCCATAGAACTTCCCGCTTAATAACATGACATATTGTAATACATAAAATAATATTGTACTAATTAGTCTGTAAAATGATAGCACAGTGTTACATTGTAATCTATTGCAATAATACAAATTCTGAAGCTGTACATGGCAAAACACAGATGGGTTTCTAATGAGGAAGACAAGAAAGGGAGAGAAAGGTAGGATTGGGATAAGAGGGCATGTCCAATAAATGCCTATGTGGATGCAGTTTCATAGCCTCAGCTAGTATATCCAAGTACATAATCCATTACCAACACATTTAATTAAATAACAGTGTAATCTGGAATGGGATTCAGACACAAAGCATACCGCTTGCACTGACTGGAAGGGTGCAGCGTTCACATTGATGCCTCCAGTGTGGGTTGGTTTGGAGACAGGTGGGAAGGCAGAGGACAGGGAGCATGGGGCAGGGGACTGCTCAGAAGACAGAGACATCTGGGCCTGAAAGAGGTAGGAGGGAATTCAGAGGGGAAACAAAACGAGGATTGTGGAGAGGTGAACCGAAGAGTATAGATGTGCCCACAGACTCCAAGCTCTCTTCAGCCTCTTGATCATTGTCAAATGACTGCAATGCACTTTAGGTAAGAGAACATCAGCCTCTGTGTTCTATTTGATGCTGTGCTTCAAGTCTACTTACTTGCGAGGATTCCTGTAGTGGTCCAGACGCCGTACTTATTTGAGGAAGTCTGGAATCTGAGTGTGCTGTTAGGAACATAAAGAGAAGCACGTAAGAAAAACCCTTACTAACTAGACTAACTCAGGCTGCATAGTTCTGTCTGAACCCGCTCAAAGTCCGAGAGCGCCGTGACCAAGCCTGCCCAAAACCCTACAGGCATTCTGGCTTTAATGTACAAATCTAATCCAAACAGCCGTTCTAGACTTCTGTCAAACCCCACACGAGTCCGACAATGTGCTGAAATATCCACATAGGAATCCTATGTTGCATCACCGTCATGTTTTGATATCATGCAAGTTAAATAACACAAACAAACACACACACAGAGAGAGAGAGAAGAGAGAGAAGAGAGAGAAGAGAGAAAGAGAGAGAGAGAAGAGAGAGAGAAAGAGAGAGAGAGAAAGAGAGAGAGAGAGAGAGAGAGAGAGAGACACACCAGTGCACTGAAACGTGACAATCAGGAGTAACACAATAAGTTATGTCCATCATTTCTATTTAGTTTTACACGATATTTTTTGACTAGAAGTACCGTCGCCCAGCCGACATGCCTGAACCTGAACGTCATTTCACAATTTCTGTCAGGAATCCATGCTCTATTACTAACCGCTCTAAACGAATGGGGAATATATAAATTAGAACACAATGTGGAATGTGGAAACCCCAGACAATGGGAGAAGCTGGTAAAATAAACTGTACTTACATGAAGCACAGCCCAACTGCTGCAGGTCAACAGTCTGCACCGGCTTCATCGGCTGGGCAGAAACAATGGCCGGGTCAAGAGCCTGGCCATCAAACTCCAAAATGGAGTCCTGCGGGGGAAAGATATGCAACTTACCACATGTGCAGTGAAGAAACCTTTGCGGGCAGCACCCTTTAACTGAAAGATATGGATTAGCTCTCCCATTAAAGCTTTTTGTACATGCCAAGCAAAAAAAGAAGCTGACACAAAATCGTTGAAATATCTCATTAAAAACAAACTTCTGTTTCTACGATTGATCCTATCGCCTGAGGTATCTATTTCACTCCGTTTCATTTTAACCTGCGTTTTAATTTGTTGCCTTGTGAAGCACTTTGTACACACTTGCTTCACTAACTCTGCTCTGTTTTGTCGACGAAAAGCAATCAGTCAAGTTTACGAGGTCAATAAATTTACAACAAAACACAAACTGGTTCCACATGGCTCACAGTAATAGGAGGGCTGAGCTGCAGCTGTCAGGAGCTAAACACCACAGTGCATGCTGGATCCTCTCACCTGCATGAAGTTGTACGTCCCTTGCATCTGGGCCATCAGGTCTTGAACTACCTGCTTCCTGACCACTGGGTCAGATGGTGGAGAGGGAGTGATATGGTTCACAGAAGCGGTTGGTTCTGGAGACAGCTGTGCAGGGGGCTGATGCTGGAAGGAATTCACCATCTATTGAGCAGAAATGTGTGACAGGAAAATTAGGCACCACAACGCAACCCCTTGAGAAATATGTGCAGTGACTTAGTGCAGCATACCTGCGCCTCCACTGACCACTCCTCCACTTGGTCCTTGTCTGTACTGCTGTAAGTGGTTTCTGGAATGAACTGTCTGTTTACAAACTATGACAGAAAATAGAGGAAATAGAATACCACAAATAAGATTTAATATGAAAAAAAAACATTTACAATAAGAAAATTGAAAAAAAAAAGATTTGCAAAGATCAAACAACTCTAACCTCAGTGGTTTCCACTTCCACAGGCTCAGTGTAACTTTCAGTAGCTGTTACTTCTGAAAGAAATGAGGACAAGCATTAGTAGTTTTACTTCTTGGTCAATGAAACACACTTGTTAAACATGTTGTTAGAGAACTTACCAGGTTCGGATGGTTGATCTCCAGCATCAGACTCAGCCCCCACAGTCTGCTTTTCCTGCTCCCCGTTCTCCTCACATGTGCCGTTCTGATGTGTTTGTGCTCTGTCAAAGTAACCGCTCTGTAGCACCTTGTCCAGAGTGACCTTCAGTGACTTGTCTGAAACAATAACGAATAAGAAAACATGAATGAATGATTTACATATAAGTAACGGTTTAATTAAATTTGTGAATGTGGGGATTAATTGCAGGACTATAAATGGGTTTTTATTGAACTGAAATAATGCTGCCCACTACTCCTATATTACTGTATTAAATCGTTATAGTACATAACAATGTTTAATACATATACTGTCAAGATTAATTTCATTATGTCAAAATACTTACATGAAATTCCTGCCACAGCCTTCTCTTTGCTCTCAAGCAGTTCCCACAAGTTTAGTGAGGCCTCTTCGTATTGGTCAGTCAACCTGCAAGTCACATAAAAGAGCAAATTGACTCATAACTTTAGTACTCTACTATTAGCCATCTGTTTGGGCACTACTACCCATTGCTTACACAGAGATAAATTGAAAAATGCTTTGAGAGACCAAAAGCCACAGGAGGCATGTATTACCTGATGTCATAGTTCCTATCAGGTCCCACAAGTTTGTAAAACTCATCAAGGGATGCAAGATCAGCATCAGTTAGCAGGGGGGAACCAGATGCACCAGGCCGTTTCAGGTCCTGCCTGACATTTTCATCTCCCAACTGGTCCAGTAAAAACTGCAGCTCCAAAACGGTCTTCAGTCGCTGCTGTTCCATCTCCTCTCGCTGCAGCTGTTCCCGTCTTGCAGACTTCTTCACTGCCTTTTGAACCTGAACACACAGAGCCAGATATGTTTCTCTGCTTTTTGTGGCATTAGGTTTGCCTAACAAATCACTGCCGCCGCCACCTCCACTAAAACCCATCCTGCATATCAACTGCACTTGCGAAAACTACATGTAAGTGAACAGCAACGTGTTGCTGATCATTGCGAGTCATCCCTCTTTGCCTTCAATGGCATTTGATATTTGACGCTTTCCTGAGTCAGACTGCACTCAGTGTCCTATTGGGTTACAACCAGATGTTGTAATGCAGCCTCAATTCTTATCCTAGGAGTACAGCAACCGTTGATGAACAGGTGGTGGTAAACTTCAAATTTCTCAACAAGGAAGCTCTTAGAAAGTATGATACTTGTTCCTGTAAAGCATGTTACAGGAACAAGTATCGCTTCTGACTCACCTCTTGGCCCAATGTCAGGAAACTCTTCTGCAATTCTCGCGCAAATTCGATGTTGTTCATGATCTCTTGGTACTTTGACAATGCCTCCTTCAGGTATATCAGGGAAGAAAATAAGAAATGAGATTT
The DNA here is from genome assembly GCA_901007825.1 of Macroramphosus scolopax. Taxonomy (NCBI): domain Eukaryota; kingdom Metazoa; phylum Chordata; class Actinopteri; order Syngnathiformes; family Centriscidae; genus Macroramphosus; species Macroramphosus scolopax. The sequence continues at coordinate 53,585 of CAAKHC010019385.1, read as the reverse complement.
GTGCAAGTAAAACAGGATCCATTAACAGAAAATAAAGATTACCTTTTTTCCAGAAAGTAGGATAACAGTGATGGGATTTAGATACAAAACAAAACTATTTTTGTTACTCTTTGTTTAGTGATTTATCATTGAGTAATCATATATGTTCTCGTTAACAATTCTGGGGTATAATATCATAGTAATATGATAGATAATATTAAATATCAACATTAGAAAAGAAAAAGAAACGTAAAGGCAAGGCTGCAATAAAACAGAGCCCCATGCACATACCAGCTGATCCTGATTCAGGCTTTCTCCGTTATTCTTCTTTGCCTGATAGTCATCCAGTTTGGACTGTAAGAGTAGAAAAAAGGTTAGACATTAAAAGATTCATTTAAATAGGATAAAATATAAATGGACAAGGCAAAATACATTTTTGTAGTCACAAGCAATTCTGTAAGGACAAACGGGGTTCCAAAAACTAGCATTTCTAGGACACAGACATGGGACTGTAACCAAGATAGACAGTGACTTGGTAGCTCCTGCGTGGAAGAAACGGGAGCAAACTCCACTATCAGGTTTGAATGTAAAGTTGATATTTAGGACAGTTTCTGACCTAGAAGGCATTTAAACCCAGGGATAGGCTGTTCCCTGGTGGTCTAGTGGTTAGGATTCGGCGCTTTCACCGCCGCGGCCCGGGTTCGATTCCCGGTCAGGGAACCCCGAAGCCAGAAATGGTGGAAGGTTGGGCTTGGGGCTAGCAACCCCAACCCGTAAAAAACGATATATGCTACGGAAACCGCAGGAACACCCTAACATGAGCCCAGTCTGACGTGGGGAGGCCAAAACAGACCTGGAGAAGACCAGTCGACAGTGAGGCGAAGACAACTGGACTATCGTGGGCCCAGCTGACTGCCCAAAAAGAACACAGTCCGATGGAGGGGTGTGACTGCGGCTCTATGCTCCACCTGTGGAGCTTACAGGAATAAATAATATAATAGGCTGTTAACTAATCCGCTGTTGCTATTGTGAACATCAAAAACTTGCTTTCAATGTAGTCTGGGGAGGGGATGAGTGGGGTCCACCGTGTCAGACTTTGGCAACCCCTGTACTAGCTAAACCCACGTTACTTGTACTTTTTCCCTCTATTATTTAAGAACAACCTTATAACACCATGTTTTTCCCGAATCAGTGAGAGAAATGTATGTCATATGTGTATGATGATGATAAAATATAGATATACCTTTTTCTTTTCCATGTTGCGAACCTTCTTGTCAACAACAGCAAGAACCTGCTTCATGGTCTCCGACTGACTTCCACTTCCCAAGTCTGGAATGGCAGACTGGACAGCATTGTTGCCAACCATTGCTGAAGGCATCTACATTGGGGTTGGGTTAGATTGGGGAGGGGGGGATGCATTTGTTAAAATGATTTAACATTTTTGCCAAGAAATCTTCAAGATCGTCTGTAACTTAAGTCCTTTTGTGTAGTACAATGTGCAGCTTACGCAAATTCACAATAGTTTAAGAGCATTTCTAATAATGGGCATGAAAAGAATCAGTCTTGCTGTAATGATCGGTATCACTATATGTTACCATGTTTATTGGCCATAGTTTATTTTCTAAGTGTCTATTTACACCTAGAGAATAAAATATACTTGTATACTGTACTTCTGCACCAGTTTCAAATCATTTTAAATTGGTGGATTAAAGGGTTAGTCGTTATCACAATCGTTTTATAGAGTCTGCATTTGTATAAAACGATTCTTAAATATCTTAAGACTACATTGTTGAACAAAAACAAATTTTCAATTCTATTTCTATTTAGTAAGAAGTACACACATGGCAGGTAAAACTCTTCTCTAAAGTTGCAGGAAGTGATAGGGCTTGGCAATCTATGAAAAAACACATTACCTTATAGTCTTCTCTACTTGTGAATAACTGCTCAAAGAATAAGTTTCTCACTTTTTGTAAACATTGCGTTTAACAGAAAGTTGTCGATATAACACCACTGATTGCTTGCTTTCGGTCACCTGAGCTGATGATGTTACTGAGAATATATATTTGTAATAATAGTAACGTTATGCATTGAACAAGGGGCTTTGAACGGTTTTGAAATTCCAGGGTTGATTTAAGGATACTAGCGAAGCCACAGTGCCAGAGAAGAGATACCGACGTGGTCGAGCAAATCTCTGTCTATATTTGGCCTAGGCAACGAAAAAAAACGATTAATGATACACTGTGGGTTTCTGTTAGATTTACAATTGGTTGGGATAAACCAACACATACACGGTCTCTGGGCTGAATATGGAATTTATTTAGAACAAAAGAGGAACTTGGGCCCTGTTTAAAACTTTAAAAAGACACCGGCTAACATTACAGACAGATGCTAGCAATAACGTTACGTAACTAACGCTAGGTCTATCAGATAACGTTGAGGTAACAAAGCCTAATTTTTAGGTTTTTATCGGTAAACTATCGTTAGCGAAGTCCAAGATTGATACAATAGCCTCAATACGCTATCGTTCGAATGAATATAGTAATTTGATAAGCGGACAACGCTGGTCCTAATCTCCCTCTCCCATTGTTAGCTGACAAGCTAGCCCACTCGTTGACGTTATGCTATGAGTTAACCGGTTGTCAGCTGCTACTTAATCACTAAAAACAGGTATTTTTGGTGCTTACAAAAGGAACGTGGCTCCACGACTTCAACTGTGAAAAACCAAGAAAATCTATAAATGCTGCGGCAACTCATTATGTGCAGGCGCCTCGAGTAAAGATGACAAAAGGCGATTTTGTGAAACAAATAGCTCACTGCCATTTGTTGTTGGTGACATGCATCCCATACCTTTATACTCTTTGTCTTCAAAGAGATTTCCTTTGAAGTGTTTAACGACAGCTGTATGGGCGAAGTCGGAATCTTCAACTTTCACTAGTATTTATCTAAAAAGATGCTCAAGCTCGCACCGGCTAACGGGTGAGGAGTAGCTACTGAGCTAACAGCAATGGACACAAGGACCCCTCTCAGCTTACCGCAAGATTGCCTGACAGTAAAAAAGAAAGAAAGAAAAGAAGTAATCTTTTGTCAATCAAAACACCTCATGCTCCTGATACTAGTTATTTAACATTAATTGTTTTTGTTGTTTTTTGTGGATGTCATTTTAAAGTCAGACCACAATATATCATTTGTCTTTTACATTTGCTACATGTTATTCAATGTTTTGTGCAATTATGATATTTTGCCTAGTTATTTTTTGTTATAAATATGTTGAAAATAGGATTTTTGACCTACTGGGTGTGGATTATTGCATTAATGTAAATGGATTGTTAAAAATCATCTGAATTGTGTGGAAAGAAATTGTATTCTATTAACCCTTATTTCCCAAACAACGCATGAGCATATCACCTAATTATTTATTGACAATATCGTAAAGAAATTGTAAAAACTTGACAACCGCAATATAATGCTCACAGACATAACATTATTTTACATAGATCCCCCAGGAATATGTTTACTTTGTGAAATCCTGTTTGAAGCAAAATTCAGCCATTTTAGACCACATGCTTGAACAGTGAAATCTCTGTTGCAGTGAAGAAGATATGAATGAAGAACAGTGAATCGACAGGCAGGAAACAAAAAAAACAATAATGTAATAGCAAAAAATGAACAAAAGATGGCGCAATTGTCAAATATCTTGGATCTCAAAATGTGCTGAGAAAAACACGTGGTAGAAATATTTTTTGAGGATATCTACGACTGCATATTTGCAATAAAATTCTTACAATAAAAGACTCAGTCCGGATAGTTACAATACAACTTTTTATAATCAGAATTTTATGTTAGAGATAATATAACAGGTAGTATTTAGATAGATATCTGAAATCAGTTTTTTTTCTTGTAATAATTCTATTGCAGATATGCAGAATTAATTCTGGATTGAACTGTAATTGTTGATATCTGTAACTGATTAAGGCTTGTCATAGTCTTCTAACTTATGGGTTCTTCAATTTGAACACCAAATCACTCATTTGTGAGGATCTCGAGGCAGAGAACTAATTTGTAGCAGTCATAGTCATTCTGACGTGCAGCAGTAAATCCAGACTTTATGCTACCTCATACTTGTGAGTTTTACTTGTCCAGGTGTTCTTTGAATGTTTTGCAGCTGGGTTTTTGTCAGCTGGGCTGTTGCTCGGCTTGTTAGGTCTGGTGTCCGATTTTGTACATTAGCAGCAGCACCGGCTAGCTAGATGCCAGCAACCGAGCTAGCTGCCAAAAGTTCAGGAACAGAACAGCTAGTTGGCAGACAGTTACCATGGCGACTGTTAGAAAGATGGGCAGGCCAAATAAGATTCTGAAGTTAGATATTATTGTATATTTTATTGTATAATAATACACCAATTAAAATTTTTCAATCCAATTTACTGAAGCCCTCACTTTGAAAATCAAGGTTTTAGCCAGATTTATTTGCATTATTTGACATATTGTTTTTCTTCGTCATCTCAGTAGTTTTTAAGTAATAAATAGTGTAATAGATTGGGGCATAGATTCCTCATTGTTGAACTCCAGTCCAGTTTATTTGCAACGACCAGGTTATGATGAATAAAGTTCAAGTCTCTCACATTTTCCATCACATGGTAAAACTCCTATGAGAGCATCACTCTTATCAAACCTTTAGAGTTTCAAGACTTTTCAATGAACTTTGACATTAAATTTTCACACCTCCTTTATTATCCGTGTGTCTGGCTCTCTGTACAAGGCTAGATATGCTCGTGACTTGAGAGGTGGGGGTGTATGGGATCTTTAGCCTCCCTGTGATGTGGGTTGTAGAGTAATGGCCGAACATCCTTCAGCGCTCCTCTCCTGCAGCACATCTGACTGGATTAAATATGTGCTGATGATTTATTGGCTGAAAACCCACAAGAGTCCCACAAACACTTCGGCCCCAGTCTAGTATAGTGTAGCTTAGTCATGCACAGGAATCCATCTGCAACCTCCTCCAGCTTCCCATTCAACTTTCACTATCTCTACTCTCCCTTTCAACCTATGTATCTTTGCATTTTCTCATCCATGACCTTTTCACACACTCTCAGTAATACTCCCAAAAGTGTACTTTCGTTTTATGAGTCTTAACAAACACAGGTGTGTGTGTGTATGTGTGTGTGTGATTGTGCGTGTGTACGTGTACTTATAAGTGTGTGTGGCTTTTAAACTGGGCAGCATCGAATCTCCACTTTATCATTATTATTATTGTAGCCAGAGAGTTTTATTATCCCATCATGCAAGGACAGAGGTGTGATTTTAGAGTGTGATTCAAAGGTGGATTTGTTTACAGTGAGTGCTCCTTCTTGGCACAAATTATGACAATTAGCGTGTCGTTTCTTTCCATTTTAAATCCAAGGTTTTTTTCTAGGACTGGGACGAATGCATATTTTGTCAGATTTTTTGTGCAGGTTTAAAAAAGTAACTTGCATGTTGACAAAGCAACTGACCTAAGTGACCTATTAAGATCACATATTATTTCAATGTTTGAGTCCCTTGTAGCATTGCTTAACCCAGCCCCTTTCCCCCTCTGTCTTTGGCCAGAGAGCCTTTTAATATTAATTGTTTGATCATAGAACAGAAGATACAAAATTGGTTGTGTCATTATAATGATCGTGGAATAGTTTTATTCCATGGTTTTCTTTAAGTGAAACCATATTTACAATATTACAATATTTAATTTGTTACTGTTCTTTTGTTTTGCAAACATGTAAACTAAATATGTGTGAGGAAGAAGTGCAGTTTGGAAATTATCAACTCATTCAAATATATCTTTCTTTTAAGGGTTCTCTCTCAGAAACTGCTTGTTTATTCCTGTATCATATCACTGAGACATAACAGTGTTCAGGCATATGTGATTTGGGGTTGTTGCATGGCTCGCTATCGCTGTGAGGAATGGAGTAAATGAGAAGGTGGAGGAAAGGTAAACTATGACCTTTGACTTCCTGTTCTGCCGTTGCGTAACTGGTGTTGGCTCCTGAAGCCTGAACTTAAGTTCAGCTGTTTTACCAGGTCAGCACCAAGCTGGTCTCCTCAGTGGCAGGAATCCAACTCACAAGCAGATCTTATCTCTCGGCGTTAAACCAGAGCAGACCTGACACTCCTGTCCTCCAGAGTTTGTCCCAGAGGGCATAAGAATGCAAGATTGAGGATGAAACACCAGCAGAAGTTCATGATCTCTTGGCAAAACCTGAAACTAGATTTGGAGTAACATCTGTCAGTCATGGACAGGGTAAGTGCCTCTCTGAAGTTGCAGGAACATATTTCTGACACATTTCTGACTTTAAAGATTTTCTGTGAGTAAAATGTGTGTATTGAATTAAATAAGAATGTGTTGAAGAAGGAATAAGAATTAACGATGCACAGAATTATTCTAAATAAGACCTCTAAACTATCAAAAGGATGTCACATAGAAATATTAACTTTAAAATCTCAAAACTAGCAGGTAAATTGCATCAAGAAGTTTAAAAATCGATATATTAGCACTAATATAGCTTGAAGCAACTCACCCACAGGCAACACATAGTCAGAATAGTGAAGTTAAAAAAAATCAGATGCATAATCCATATGTGGTTCCTGAATGTGTCATGTTTATCTCACGTTTAGATTCAAATCAATTTGGATGAGAAACAAACCCAATAACCTCAGCTGCTGGAATTCCACGGTCACCTCAGATGAAATACATTACTGCTGGAAAATCAAAACCAAAATGATGTGGAAATGATAGTACAATATGTTTCATCCAAGCAAATCAAACTACAAACCTACTTTAATGTGTTCTGACCGAGAAGATGGTATCAACCACCCACTGGGAATCCCAGCATGTCTGATATCTGCTCAAATCAGACAGTTTCTATTGCAAAATGTAGAAATGCCATTGATCATCACTTCAAGAGATATCTTCAATGCCTAATAGAGTGGAAGCGCTGCTTAAATTGCACCGTCTTAGATTTAACGTTTATATAAACACAAATGCTGGCAGACCAGGAGAACCTGTGCAGAAAAGCCTGACCGGGCTGCAATCACATTACAATGAAATTTGCATCCGTCGTATGTCAAGTCAGAGCTTAAACAAATAACTGCAGACCTGGACAATGACAAATGCATGACTGTTTAACATGAGCTGTGCAGAGCTCTGATATATGCATGGTTGTTTCCTATAGCATTCATGCAACATCAGGACACACAGGCAGCGGACGTCTGGTTAACATCCTTGTGTCTGTCATGACTAAACTGTATCGCAGCAGTCACAGCAGCAAAGGAGAATGTGTCTGGACCTTGTCATAATTCTCCTGAAGACCTCAATTATACAGAATGGCTTAATTAGATCATCTTTGATTGCTGTTTCAAAAGACAGGAATATCACGAGGCTGTGTATTTGTAGTGTATTTGTAATCCACACCCATTTCTGTCTTTTTGCTGTTCACCGTCTGCGTACAGTTCGGTTCAGCTCCACGTCCGTCATGTCTGGAGTTGGTGAGTGAGTGGGCGTCAGGGCGGTGATGAAGGGCTGACGTGGCAGGTGCTCTGGAGATAATCTGGGGTCAGGCACTAGATTGAACCTGAAGAGCTTTTAAGGAAAGGCAGGCTATTGACATCATGCACCAGAGTTCTGTCACACAATGTTGATTTAAACAGAGCAACCAGCACCTTTAAACTCCGTCCCAGACACGCACACTGGCACGCAAACAGTGACGTCCATTTACGAAGAGAACCAGAAGCACAACAAGTACATCACAAGGACCAGAGCTCAATCATATAGCGGTCCAAAACACATCTCTATTTGTGTTATATGTGCGTGTGAACAGGAGGAAGTCATGTGTTTTTACATCGTTAGTGCACGTCATGTTACATTTTTAGTTTGTGGATGAAACTCTCAATTCATCCGTCGATTTACCTCCCAACACTCATCTATGGTCACAAGCTCTGGGCAGCGACTGAGACAATGAGATAATGGTGGTTGGAATGAGTTTCCACAGCAGGTTGGCTGGTCTGGCCTGCTGCTCCCTCATACTGCTACAATATGGAACGTAACGTGGCTAATGAATTGTCCCATTTCCCCTGTCACTGCCAGGTGAGGGAGATGCTCAGTAGTAGTTGGCAGCTCAACGGGTAGAGACGCATTGCTTCAGCTGAAGCCCATTTGTGCTACATTGAGTCATTGCAACCTAAAACGTGGTGTTACGGACCAAAGCAAGAAGATTGGAACTCCACAGATTATCCATTTAAATAGATATCAGCAGTTAAAGTTAAATACTATCTTGTAGTTAAATGTCAAATGTTAAAGATAGGAAATATACTTGTTTTGTTTTGGTGAGTTCGGTGAAACATTTCCAAAACAGAATTTTCCCCCCTTCAAAAAGTGTGCAGATGCCACTTCAAGTAGAGTGTGTGTAGAGAAACAGAGAGAGAAAGAGAGACACAGATATCTGTGGTGCTCCAGTTAATTACGTAGTTAAAGCTGCAGATCAAGTGGTGTGACTGTGCATTCATTGTGGAACGGCCTTACGTTATATCGGTTACAGAGAGACAGGCTGTCGAAAATTGAGCTTGGCTCCTTTCCCACTGTCGACCAATGAAATGATGTTGTTTTGTAATTTCTATGCAAACATGTTTGAAACATATTGTTTTGAAACTGAACACAGACTTTTTAAAAGGCAGATTCTTCCCTAATTATAAACCAATGTGTATGAACATTATGAAATTAGCAAAAACACCAAAGCAATAAACAAAATGAAACAAATCACTTATTCTTAGTCTCGTGAGTGGTGTGTTCAGGTTCAACTTTTTAACCGGGACATTTCCATATTACCTCCACTAATTAATTAAAGATATTTGGCAAACACCAGCAAAAAAAAGAGAGATGGAGGATGAGAATAATGCGTAAATCAATGTATAATTCACCCTGCCACACAAGTTATAAGCACATATTGCTGCTGTTGCCTCCATATGTGCAATCCATGTGTATGCTGGTTAAACATCTGTTTGGCTTGCCTTGTTTTGACTTATGTCAAGCTGTGGCTAATCCCTGCCGTTGCTCTGTATCTGCATGGGAAACTAGAGACTGCAGGCTGCAGGATCAGGCCTTTGATGTCCCCTGTGTGCTTGAAATAATCATTTAATACTTTAAAACTGCGTAATACATTTTTGTTATATTTGAGTCTACTGTCAATCTTCACACAACTCTCTCGGTTTGCAGAGGACTATTATGTCCATCCAGTTCATATCAATAGGCACTATGGGAAGTCAGATGGTCCTTGTGTGTCCTCAGGACAGGACCAGAGCTGTGGTTCTGGTTTTACACACATTGTAACTACTAATAGCCGACAGCGCTTGTTTCATCCTGTCAGCGAAGAGAGGAGACGATGAACAATGTAAATACCGCACTTCCTCCACCTCATGGTTTCCATTCTCAGCATCTTTCTCTGCTTCCACTCTGTACATCTCCTCCCAGACAAAATAAAGAAATACACCCGTACTCCCAATTAGGCACAACGGCACACACACTTATGGAAAATTTTCTTTAGAAATGACAAAAAACAGTTTCCAATCACATGTCCAGTGAATTAAACAAGCAGAACTTCACATCACATAATGTTACTCTGTGCGTGCATATTTGGCCCAAAACAAAAATGCCATGTATAATTAGCCTTGACATAATTCTGCTACAGTGTACGAAAAGCACACAGGACAAAGTAATTACGGTGACCTTAAAGATGCAATCAAGAGCTCATTGTCCTCCAGCAGTCTGCTTCTCTTTGTTCCACGGGGCCATCTTAAGCACTCGTGTTTGCAGCTATTTCTACAAAACAAACAAAGACATGCAAAGTTGGAGCAGTGATTAGAGAAATCAACAAATCCTCAACAGGACATGAGCGCATTGGGCCTCCAGGCTGGATCAGGTTGTTTGGAAAGGGTGAGTCAAAGAGGTTGGAGGACCATGGGTGAATGTAATATTGGAGTGCAGGGTTGCTGTGGGACCAGAGGTGTGAACTCCCAGTGGCCAGATCAGCCTCTCATATTTCCATTTACCAAATCCGTCATGGGAACATCACTTCTATTTTCTTTTCATTACAAGACCAATCTCTTTGCAATCCTTCCACACAGCAGTAGAATAACTGCTTATTTGCTCTGCGTGGCTGTAGCGGGTGGTGATGGAGGTGTAGGTCCACGGGTTCCTTTGTTGTTGGGCACAGAGCTCAGCGAAGGGGTAAACAATCTTTTCCTCCGTTATAAACTTGGAGTTATGTCAATGTAGAGGTGCTCCACCTCAGCTCCAGCCCAAAGCAATGGCGTGACATAACATGTTGGCTCTATCCGCTTATTTTATACAGTCTCTGGGCAGATCGTAACAGGCAAGGGGAAGACGAACAGTCACAGAGACGTGGATGAGACGATACAGCAGAGACCAAAGGAGTTGATGTGTATATATGCAAGGGGCAGTCATTAATTAAAGAGGGACAGTTGAGATCCGATGAGGCAAGGGGGGGAACTGGAGTTCTTGCAGGGCATTGGGAAGTGGCAGGATCTGAAATGACAGAGTCAAACAGGGACATCGAATGAATGACGGTGGACCGACAGTTAGCATATCCATGGTGCTGTGATGTGAACGCAAAAACAAATGCATACAAAATAAAGGTAAGTCAATTTAATTTCAATAAAAAAAAATATGAATCAAAAAGTATCAATAATAATATTATGACCATATTTTTGTGTTTTATACCATGATGATGACCCGGACTGTCACAAAGACTAGACTATCTTTTGTTGCACAGCTTAAAATTCCTTAAGAAACAGAATGATTTGGACATTTTTGCCTATTTCAAAAAACACGAGCACATGTTGGCTTGTCTCTGTTTATTTGGCCAGACAGGTGAGTGATGCATTATGCCACGACTTGGCAACCCTGTGCATGCCTTGCCTCTGTCTCCGCCTAATTGTCCTTCCCACACATAGCCTGGTTCTGATCAGATGTGACACCGTGTGCGAAGCAGACATACAGAATCACTCTCCACATACATTATGTGTAAAACACTTTTGGGTCTGTTTAGAGTTTCCCTGAGGATCAGTTTAAGATGTGTTTAACTGTACAGATGGCCCTGACTTTGAGACCGGTTTGAATGGGTACTAGTATATCAAAAGATAGTGATGATGACGGCGGGATATCAGTTACAGAACGGATGGCGCCACAAAGGGAGTTTGTGAAGTTGTCAAGGTAACAGAAGGACCGATGTGATGACATTATTTAACACCATATTTAAATCCTGTTGGACCAAGTAAGTTTTCAGATTCCTTTGCAGGACGAAATCCGGGGGAATAGTTGTCCAACCTCCAACATCCGCCATGGACGAAGATCCAATGACAAGCATTCTGCTCCCCCAGAGAGACAAGTTAAGTAGGCGGGAAATGTCAAATGTGTACATCTGTATCCTCCACATAATCAAAAGAGAGTTTTCTCTATGTAGTGTTCAATGACGGTGGTAATATATCAATACTGTGTTACAGGGAACAAGAATAATGGTTCAGTGTGTCCATGATATACTTTCAGATGCAATGAAGGTGGGACATTGTTGCGAGGAATCCTTGGTTTTTTTTTCCTGCCATAATACCATGTGTGAAAAATAAGAACACATCTTCTCGTTTTGAAAATAACACCAGAGCAGAACTGGAAAATGTCTTATTTGAGAAACGCACCCTCAATTTATCTTAGGAGTGAATCAAAGGGAGGTTTCTGAACTTAATGTTGGCAATTATTGCTGCAGACTGTGGCGCTATCCAGCTACTCAACAGGCGTTTTTTTTTTGGAAGAGCCAGACACTCTGTATACCCCTTTTTTGTCTGGACTTAGTTTTTTAATGTAACTGCAATCAACCACAACAAAATTTTTGAGGCCCAGCGTTCATCCCTTGGAAATCCCACCAAACGTGAGTAGTTTTAGAATTCCGGAGCACCATGCCAACCGTGAAGCCTCCCTGCCTCTCGCAAGCACTGCATGGAGGGGCAATTTTCCTCCGTCTGTACTTCGCAAAGCTGCTTCACCTGGAACCAATCAGTAACACAATCGAAGGGTCCTGACTTGAAAGCCCATTCCTTCCCTTTGATAGTCTCTTCTTGGTAGCCTGCATGGCGCTGGAAACAGGCCTTTTGTAATCTGCAGATACAAAAGAGCCAGGGATTGAGACGAGTAGCCACCCATCAAAGTGAATTATGCAAATAATCTGGAAACAAAGCTCAGATACTCTCTGTTTATTCTGTCTTTTCTCTGAGATGAGGAGGGAAATTGGGCTGGCATTGGAAATTGTAAGTGCTGTTGTCATCCACTATTTTCCTCTAGTGCGTGAGTCTTTATATACATATATATTTTTACGTTCGATATAACGTCTATGTGGACACAAGCGAGCCTTCCCTTTATTAACCTTTTAGCAGCAGGTGTGAGTGGAACTTTGAGCTCCTCTGGTGTGATTGAATGGTTTTCCTTTCCCCCAGTAGCTCCACAATTCGGCCCACTGCTGCTCTCACAGCTCTTCAGATAAGCAAGGAAAGAAATTAAAGTTAATAGATGTCCTTTTAGGGCTCCAGGGAAATTTATTCTTGAGTCAACATGCTAAGCCCCATTTCCTTCCTTCACTTCTTCCCCTATAAGCAAAAGCTCCCTCAAGTAAAACTGTATAATGGACCTCGTCTCATCGATGTAGGTTGTAACTGTCCTGTAGATGATGTATTACCTCATGTTCAATAACAATGACAACATACAACAGCTTTGGCAATCTGCAAACCCGCTCTTATACAGTACGGAAAGATGCAGCAGAATCCACGTCACTGTCAGACGTTCAAGACGAGTTATTTCTGTGTCGAGGGTCTTTGAATGGCTTAGTGACTTGATCATACATGTGATTTCAATTGAGTCATTAGCTGCAATTGAATCAGCGGCAGGCGAGCAGAGCACACGGACGCAAGGCATGAAATGAAAAGGACATTTGTTCGGAGAGCCCTTCCTCTGCAGTCACAAGCTGCACACACTGGGACAACAGTCGGCCCTTTGCTGCCCTACTGAGTGAAGTTCAGCCAAATCGTACTCTTGCTCGTTGTTGTAGATAATCAACTTATCCTATCTGCCTTTTGTGTTCCTATTCTCACATGCAAGCCTTGTTTTGTGTCTTATTATACTTCATACTTTTGAGGTTGCAAAACAATTTAGAATATAAGTTTAACTTCTGCCACTTTTCTTGTAACAGTGAATTGTGTGGTGATATTGATCACAATCATTGATCTCAGACACTGAAGCCTTTATATCACCATGTCAGTGTAACTGTCCTCTCTGGGTTTCGCGTCTTCGGGAGATCGTTCAGATTTGTTTTTCTTTGACCCTCATCTGTTCAATGAAAGAACAGATATTGACATAATAACAGAATGTAGAATAAGATTAAAACACTTTCAAATGCACACACGGATTTGATAAACATTTGTGCAAATTATTCAAGTGAAATTAATTTGTGGCCGTCAAAAGGAAGCCCAGTTGTTTACTATCTTAACCATGTCAATGATTTATTCCTTTAAGATGTGGAATTGGTTTATTTTGGTTTAGAGAATTCAATAGATTACTCAACAATCTCAGCTTGTTTTCTCAAATTCAGTCAATTTAAAAAATGTACGTGCAAATTTTTTTTAATTACCACAGAAAGTATATCTTTACAATGAATGCTGGGTGCAGCACCTTTCCTGCCTCTGTTCGAGTTGAGTAACAGCACTGACTCTCAAATCTTTACACGGTTTGATTCGGTTCGGTTTGGTTCTGGCATCCGATGCCTCTTATCGAAAGCTTACTGGAACATGTCGGAAGAGGAGGATAAAAGATATTTTATGAGACAGCGTAATCTCATTGACAAACTACTCAGAGATACTGTAAGCCTCAACCCCTTAGAGCATGAGAATTTATGGTTTATAAGTCTTTCAATCAACTCCTGATAACGAACATTGTTATTTACTGTGGCTTTGACAGCTGGAAGCTCGTGCAGCCAATCAACATGCAGCGTCTGCAGTTGATGCAACAGAGGAAACAGAATCTCCATCATGTCCTGATAAATCAGGTCAATTATTCACACGTGGCATTTTTCATTAACTAGTTTATCAAAACTTTATAGGAGAACTCTTTGAAGAAAAGAAAAAAATTCGTTGAGGCTATTTCTCGACATCTGTGCACATGTGCAGCCGCAGCCCTGCCCTCTGACCCCCGACTGAACGTCCCACATGCTGCTGTGGCCCTCTTCTCTGGAGTCTCGGTGATGTCCGGCAGCCCGGGTTCGTAGGTCACAGTGATGACAGCGAGCACCTTGCTGCGAGACTTCTATCTGCCCACCAAAATAAACACAGGAGGGTCCGCTGCAGCCCTCCCACAATATCCCCTGTCCACCTCTGACTGAGACGCAGAGATTAAACACCAAGGATACACAGGATCCTGCCTCCTCTAATCTAAATACTGTCGGGGTCGAAGGTCGAGCCGGGAGATCACAGAGACATCGTCCAAGAGAAGGTGACTTTATGTCTGCAGACGGAGAACCACTCATGTTTTCCTCTGCTGAGATCCTGTGTGAGGATCTTTTACTTGCTTGTCTTTCTCTTTTCTCTGCTTGCACAAGATCTGCCACTGTGAAAGAGAAGATGATGTTCCTGTCAAGTCCACACCTGCCACTGTCTAGAAACACCCTGCACTTGCTAGATAGCTGATGATCCCCCTTTTGTTTTTAAATGTTGTGTAGCACAAATAAATAATGCCTATATTTCAACCTATAGATTAACAAATACAAAGAGTGGAAGCACTCAAATTAGCCGTCACTGTCCCTTTAGTCTTCAAAGCATCACATAATCCAGTCCTTTAGGAGGAACTAGAAACAGATCATTGGAAAAATGAAATCAATGAATTAAATCAGAGAGTTCTAAGTTAACAGATAAATGCATTTATTTAGCAGAATATCCTGCTAGAGAAGGACAAGTGTAAAAAACACTTAGGAACATGTGCATGATCCACAACCTGGCCTGCTCTGACTATAAAACAGGTGTCATGTCATTTGGCCTCTTGATTTATGTCTCCATATGGCAGTCATATAGTGCACATGAGAGAAATCCAGGCTTGTATTGAAGAAGAACACGAAACACAACTTCTCTCTCCTCCCTGCATTCCACATTCATCACACTTGGAATCTAAAAAAAAAGACCCCTTGACACCACTTTGAAAAGCCTCACAGTTACATTACATGACATCTTTTCACGTGTAAACAATTTTTAGCCTTTTTGTTTTAGTTTACTGCTCCTTCAGGGCGAACCTCTCCGGCTCTCAGCAGCCTTCTGCAGGGAGGAGATGGATACTAACAGCAACCTGCCCTTCGCGAGATGGTAGAGAGATGGAGAAGACCAGCCAACCAAAAGACAAACATATGAAGAATATCTGTGTTAAGATAGTTGTATGCATCTTTTTGTCTTTTGTGAAATATCGAAGCTAAATGTTCAAATCTTCTGTTTGTCATTGAGGGTTAAAGAAAAAAACTTAATGCAACTTTAAAAGAGCAAAATTGAGTTTTTTTTTAGGCTAACATAATTACAGAAACCCTTGATCAATCATGACCAAATGCATTGGCCCGTACCAGCACAAACCAATAAGGATATGTGATATGACCTTTTCTTGCGATCTGAACGAATCAATAAGGAAAACCTCACAGAATCAGAAACATTCTGGTTTTAAATTCATCATCGGGGTTGTGCGGCGGGGACTGAAATTTTAGGCTATAATGAAGAATGTATTTTAACTCAGCGACCTTGGATATTGCTCATCGTAGGGCCCGAGAAGCACACAGTGTGTTCTGTGTCTGCGCCGAATTCAGTTTGCCACATTGCCTGCCAACGAAAGTCAACCTCACTCCAAAAGAATTAATAGAACTTCCCTTCAGCGGTTTACCAGACCTTCACAGAATACACTGCAAGTGGAGCTCGGTTTAACACAACTATTAACTTGGTCGACTTTCAGCTGTCTTGGCTTTTTGTGAAGCCGAAACTATTTTTATTAATATACACTTGAAACAATTCAAAAACAGCAGAGGGTCAAACGTGCAGCGTACGGAAACAGCAAGCTGAATACGATCCAGAGACGTCCTGAATGCTGAAAGCATCAAGCAACACTCAAGCATCTGGACTCTTGCAAAGACGAGGTTGGAGGGGAGGGAGACAACAAATTGCTGGACATTTGTGTAATTTATTCAGAAAACAGTGCCCATTAGATGGTCGCCTGCAAACTATTATCAGTGCATTATCTCTCAGAAGTGGTTGGAGTCGGGTGAGGTGCCAGTGCTGCTTTCTGGAGTCTTCTCATACTGGTACACATTAGTATCACATGTCTCTACTACTTGTTTTTAAGTTACCAAATAAGGGGGGATTTAAAAAATGTATACTTCAGTTTAAAATCTATCTGACTGTAGAATGAGCGGGAGCATCTTTGGAGTTCACGTCCGACAAGAACATGAAATGTTTAACCTTAAAAAAGTCTCTGAATTACTCCTCGACTGACACATTGAACTCGCCTCTGAAAGTTGGCCACCAATTTGGATAAATGTGAGTAATAGAAAAGGCCGTTCTTGTATTTCAAAGGAAGCAGAATGAAGGTGATCCTGTCCTTGAAAACATGCAGCTATTGAAGCTGCAGAATCACAACGTGCGTGTGCCATTATCGTCTTTTGTGGCCGAGGTTTCCATAACATGTGGAGCCGAGTGAAGAGCTGACCAGGAGAGCACATAGTCACTCTGAGGAACTACATTATATGGGTGAACAATAAGTAAGAGAGGTGTTTACAGAGCTATTAGAAATGGGTGGAATGAAAGTATTGCTTTTCAAACGTATTGTAGTGTTTATCTGATCAGGCTTGTAAAACCACAAGAACAACAAGGTTGGTATCACGTGGTGTCTCTGTGTCGATAAACAGCCTTCACGGTCGCCACGTACCGATCCAAAGTGCTCAGCAGCAAAAGGAGGAGCAGGACCAGGGTGAACAGTCGTTCAGCGTTCCCTCATTGGACTCGGCTGAAGGAATTCCGAGGTCTGAGAAGCCACGCCAAAGTGGCCACTTTTCTACTTTGACTAGTCAGCTGAAGCTAAAGGTTTGGTAGCTTGTGGGTCAAGATGTGATTAATGTTGACTGCTTATTGCTTCTCTCATGCATTCAAAATAACTTGAGTGTGTACTTGTTTTCCCAAGTCGGTGCTTCAGACCGCTGTAATGCTGCGATGTCGTGCGCTGCGTCGTGAACCCCTCGTGTCATGACTTTCATACCATGAAGACGGCGACAGCTCGGGTGATAGTGCCTGTTGTTTGACTTTATTTACAGCTGATAACATGATTTTCAGCAAGAACAATGAAAATAAGTGCAGTAGCTTTTAAATAATAATACATACATCTATAGATGGAGTTAAAAATGCGTTCGTCAACAGTGCAGGAGGGTTCAGTGGAGAGCGAGCAGGCTCGTCAGGCACCCTGACGACTGAAGGACGCTGCTCAGTCTGATAATATCTTCCAGAGGTTACCTGGTTGTGAGAATGTGCTCACCTTGACCCTTCTCCTCAGAAATACAAACACACACACACACACACACACACTCGCTCCCTGCCACGTGCTGGGTGCTGGCAGGGTGTGCTCTGAATTTGTGTGATTTGAGTGATGATTCTTTCAACCGATCATATCGGTAAAGGAGGAATCCCAAGATCACCGCCAGACTCTGGAGGTGGTCACATATGGGATGAATCTTTGCAGATCCTTGTAAACTTTCATCTTTGTGTATTGAGGGAGCTGCAGAACGTCTGCAGGCCTCCGCTGCTCGGAGCTCGAAGGTAGTCGAGGAGCGTTACAGAAGGCAGATGGAAAATAACGATCTCAACTCAACTCAACTCAATACTGCAGTGGTAAGAATACACAGTGAATACAAGTAGAACTGTGACAGGCACAGATGAATAAGGCAAGGAGACTTCTCAAAAAGTACAACAACTAGAACAATTATTTTAATGGCTGAGTCTATCAAATATAAGATTTAATTTGATATTACATGCAGATTATTGAACCATTATGAAATCATTGGGTGCTCATGAACCAGAAACACTAATGTTACCTGTTGCTCTTTGAACATGCCAGATATTTAAAGCTCCTCCTCAGGAAGCCCAGCAGATGTGTGATGTACTCTATCTCCTGGTTTCACACTCCTACCAAAACTATTATCGAGCGCAGAGAAAGTGAGAGCAGATTATTATAGTATGTTTGCATCCAACAAACAGAGGCTCAGCTCAGTCATGGATGAGGAGAAGCTGCAGGTCCTTACAAACATTCACTGCAGGGTCAAACAGAGGGAGGAGAAGCAGAATGTAGTTTTGGTGTGGACATGGAGACAATAGATCATCATAAAGGCTTTTGATTAGTTTCCTACAGGCGGATTCATACGATGCATTTTATGAATCGCACTGATATACAAGCACGTTTACATACAGATGGGTCGAGTTTCTCTGATATTTTACCCACCGTATGTTTTCACTCATTCTTGTGCCAAACTCCAACCTCCCTCGGTGCGCTGTGAATTTTCATTTTAGCAGAGCAACGTGGGACTTCAGATATTCCATCAATCATCTGCGAACAAACGCACGGAAGCATGTTTTGTTTGTCCTGTGGGTTGAATCACTCACTCGGTGAGCCAATGGTCTTCACTTATTATTCGTCCGCCAAAAAAGCCGGCGGTTCACCTGACTCACTTTAAATCATCGGGCTCCTCCTCACTGATGACGTAGAAGAACCATAAATAATAAGCTTCATTTTACAATGCACATAAATGACAGAGGAATGTTGTAAGAAATTCAAGTTTAAAGTGTCGTATCAATAAATACAACGATCATAAATGTTAGAAACACAAAAAACAAGAACGTCTCCTTGATTCGCCGTAATAACTTGATTTCCTGGGAAAAGAACTTACACAGCAGATGTGGAATAAATGACAAACAGTTGACTTGAAAATATCGTACGAGCATCAAAATAACACCAACTGGGTTCAGTTAAGTCATCAAAGAATTCAACGAAGCACTCAAATAAATGTAAAAGGATATAACCGGGGTCATCTTTGATTCAACACTGCAGATACTTGCTGGTGGCGGAGACGGTGGCGCCCCCGGACATCTTCCACAGGGGGGGGCCAGATGAAGATCTTCGGGTGGCACAACCCAAATCTGTGTAAGCAGCTTTAGTTGGCAACAGCTGCTATGTATGGAGGTCCTCTGCTGCTGCAGCCCCTTCATATGCGTCCAATCTGTATTATCTCACGCCCACCCGTCCTCGCTGCTCGCTTGTGAACATCGATCGCTCTTCAAATACGATACAATCACCCCGAGTCTCTCGCGTTGGTATTTCCTGGTTCTACGCTGTTCAGAAAGCAGCTTGATTGGCCGTTCTGTAGTCAGCACTGTTTGAATTAATGATGTTTTTGTCAAGCCCTCCAGCTTGGGCCGCACCGCCAGGTATCCCAGCATGCATCATGCTTTGTGAAGCAAATTAGGGTGTGAAGTTAATCGGCAGTCGGTTGGTGTGATGCTGCTTTATGTGCAGTTCAGACAACGTAGTTGCTTTTACTGAAACTTAAATATCAGAGTTTTAGTGAATAAACTTTATACCTATCAAATCTCTGGGGAAAGTCATTTCAAGGGGGGCTGTGCCCCCCCCCCCCCCCCCCCCAGTGGCAGCACCACTGGGTTGAGATCAACCACAGTTTAGCTCATTCTACGTACAGAAAAAGACAGCGAATGAGGACTAATTGCCGATGTCTTGCCTGCGGGGAGGGCAGACCGACGTCACGTCAGGTAGTGGCTCAAATATTCCTCACTCTCCATTTGGCCGGTACCACCGAAACATTATTTCGGTCACATGTTTTTCTAACTCTACTGCCACATGTGTTGAGAAAAGCGAGCCCGCTGTGTGCTCTCGTGTTCTCGTGAGCCCGCAGCCTGCTCTGGTGCTCACACAAACACGAGAGGTGTGTGTGTGTGTGTGTATGATTATGATTCCCAGTTTTGCCGAAGAGGCTGCGTCTTCATACGAGATGCCCAAACGGGCCCTGAAAGGAGGGAATGACTCTTTTATGTCAGATTAAATAAGATCAGCATGTGGGCCTCTCTCCTTCCTGTTCCGCTTTCCATTTTATGTTCATTTCCATCCCCGAACAAAGCCATCTCTCCACGGTGTATTAATGCCCATCAAAGGCCTCAATCAAGTCCCTTTGCCACAGGCTAAAGTTGAACTGGAGAGGCTAAAGTTTAATGTGGTCAGAGCAGTGAGGATGTGGGCTCATGTCCTTGTGTTTTGTTTTAACCCCCCCAATTCACAAATATCTTGCAGAGTCCAGTTAGTGGAAGAAGCACTTGAAAACAGCCCAGACTGAAGGGCCAAGTCAGGGTCACCGACTGTGCCAACAGTCTTCCTCATTGTGCCTTTAGGACAATGTCTTCATGTATTTGACTGCACAAGCGGAACATTTCAGAATATAAAGTATAATTACGGAGGGCTTCCTAAAAAATAAGTCACGGCTGCGGGTCAATAGACTCTCAGACTAGAAGTATCCGGCCATAAGGAACATTTAAATTATAACTTGTGTCTGCTGACAGTCCCTCTTCCTGACCGGATACTGTCCTTTGTATCAGTTATATTTATATTGACTTAAACTTATTGACCCGATTATTGGTGTTTTAAAACATAATAGTATTGCAGTATATTTACAACATTTTTATAAACCTCATTTCTTTTCATTTTACATTCACACTTTTCATACTTTCACTCAAACTCAAAGCCTGAAAACATTTTTTAATTAAAGCGAGCAACAATAATAACTTACTAATATAATAAAATGCTTTATCATACAAGCTTTTTTTTTTTGCTGCTTGTCAATATACGTCTGGAAACAGTAAATAGAATACAGGATAGCTTTCCAGATTAAATGGGAACGTCATGAACCTTATAAACAGCAGATAAAGGGAGCTCACTCTGTGCTTCTGAGCACAACATGAAAAACCCTCTAAACATGCCAAGGGAAATAGAAAACATACTATATTCCATCTTTATTTACAACACTCGCTTACTTCACAGAGTGGCGGATAATCAGATCATATTCAGGCACATATGGAATTTCAGAGTGCTGATCCACTTAATTCACAGTTTATAGCTCTGATGTACGCCGGGTGAACTTTACGTTACTTTAATTTGCATCTTGGAAAACCACAAAAGTTATACTCCCTGAATAGCGACGCCCGTGTAAAGGATTTATCATTTTGACATTACAAGATCTTTTTCCTTACATCTGCTAGGAATTGCACTGACAGAAGTTTACTGCTCGAGCAGGTGGAGAAATAATGGCGAGGTCTGTTTTCACTGCATCTGAATCATGTTGCTGACAAGTGGAGGCAGAGTTGGACCTAATTACATATTTGTTTGACTGTTGACTGAATTAGATGAAACATAAACTGTTAGAAAGTCATTTCATACATCCCCTGGAGACAGTCTATTTACAGAGTCAGGTTTTTCGGGAGCGTGAATTGCATCAGACGGAGTATGAACACCGTCCAGTGTTGACTTAAACATGGAGTCATGCAAACTGAGCAGATTTATGCTCCTATGTAAGTGTCACGTTTTCTTTTTTTTTTGCTTTCATGCATGCTTTTGTGTGTGCATGTGCATCACTGTGTGTGCATAACAGAATATGTTTGTATCATTATTGGCCCAGTTCGACCATGCAGAGCTGCTGTTTAGCTTCCAACCTCATTCTCTTGTTGCTCACGTGCTCTGTGAATGTGCCCAGTTCATCCTGTTCCCTTTCTTCCCGAAAGCGCTCAGCAACTGGACGTGCACCCTGACAGAGTTACAAGGTTTAATGTCTGGACGAGACTCGCCTGCATGTTCTCCAAGAGGCTGGGACACACCTTAATGCAGACGATGGATCATTGTTCTGATTTGCTATTCTGTTCGTGATTTAACATCCGTGAAAAAGAAAATATTCAAACTGAATTTCAAAGTGCCGGATACCAACGGGCTGAAAGCTGCAGACAATCATAGATAAAACAGTCGACAAGTCATTTATTCAACTGACAATAACAGACACATAAATCAGGTGTGTTGTGTGTGAGCAGAAGAGAAATCTTTCATGTTAGAAATTGGTGGGTGAGTGTAAATATGGTGTGTGATGTGTGTATCAGCTGGTGAGGCGACCAAACAGATGCAGAAGGCCCAGCTGAGAGAGAGAGAGAGAGAGAGAGAGAGAGAGAGAGAGAGAGAGAGAGAGAGAGAGAGAGAGAGAGAGAGAGAGAGAGAGAGAGACATCCTCAATTCACAGGATTGTATTGTATTGTACATCACGATTATTGAGCATGACTATAACAGATCCATTTTATAATACTTGGGCCCAGTTTTGTTTGCTGTTCATGACTGATGCAATGAAAACTGACACGTTAATTGGCAAAACAAAAAAATATAATTGGACCATAAAGAAAACTGCTGGAAAACAATTCATCTGAAACTAATATGAGTGGAAGAAACAAATAAACATAAATAACAGAATGTCTTCTCTTACTCAGTTTATATTCTATCCACTTATATCTTCTGTCCAAAAAAAATTGTTATTTTTTAAAGTCGCTTTAATTTATTGCTTTATTATCTTATGATGATCCTCCACAGGTAGAGTGGAGTTAACTGACCTCACCAATAGATAGAATTAAATAATATCAGATTTTAGGTTTGGTGAGCGACCTCATATAATTAATTTATTAATTAGATTATAAGTCAGTCAAAGAAAACCAACAACTTCAAGCCCAGTTTAACTTCTTCTTCTTCTTCTTATAATTATTATTATCGAGCCTGTCCCCGTTATTATTCAACTCATTGTGACTCATAATGACTCCATCGATGGAGGAAACATTTTCACATCAGTCTCTAGATGCTTCATAAAAAACTGGATTTACAATGAAGTCACTCGTTAAGACCAGAGCTGATGATGTGTCATGTGTATTTATCGATCATTAATTCTACGAACTAATTCGATTGTTTTTCTGATTTTATAGTCAATAAAAACAGGGTTCATTTCTCTATTAGACTGTGTGAGACTGTGTAATTTAGAAATATCGTAAAGTAGATGTGGTATTGGTGTCATTTCAATATTTATTTGTAAATATTTATTGGAGGAAAATTCAATTGGAGTTGGTGGTCATCGGCTCTGCAGAATTACAAGCGTCGAATGACAAATTGAAAGGCTGTTATGGGAAAAAGTTTGAAGTGATAATTAGGCACATGAAGCTGTAATAAAGCAAACAAATTGAGAAGCCACAGAGTTCACCAGGGGAAGCTGTCGGGATGCGATCGGATGAGGAGGATCTGCCCTGGATGAACCATCGCGAATGAAGCGGAACATGTTGCCCTCCCGCGTCTGCGCCATCACTCACTGGCTATATTTATATCCAAATTGCATGGATGTCATGTGTTAAGCCCCCCCGCCTCTATTTTGCATATATATTTGTTTTACTTCTTGCTGCTTATAACCGGCCTCGCTCGTTCATGTCATCAACATCATCACTTGGGAGCAGTCCTGAAGCCAGGAGGATCTGGGTCCCATCCTCCGAGGAAACACGGGTTTGTGTAACTCCTCTCCAACCTGAGGGGGAGTGTTTGGTCAGCGACAGTGGTTCCTGGAAAAGATCTGAATCGGTTTATAACCAAAGCCAGCTGCGGTCTGGTGTGCGAGTGTGTGAGTGAGTGTATGAGGTAGAGGAGGGGGTGTCTGTGCTTCACTTCTCAAGAGAGAGAGAGAGAAAAGTTTTTCTCCCCTTCACTCCTTTTTTTTTTTAGGCATGAACGCCGAGACCTGCGTTTCATACAGCGACATGACATCCATGGATCCGTATTATAGAGCGGCGCAAGGCAGGGAGCACCAGTCGGACCACTTTAGGACGTTCCCAGCTGACACCAAGTACATCCCCAGTGCCTTCCTGCCCAACAAAGGTCAGACTTACGGAGACAAGTCCCGCAGCCCCTTCCAGCAGGAGTGCCAGTCATTGGATGCCGCCGCGGCTGAGCAAGGCACTTTCAGCAAATTCCACCTCTTCATGCAGAGGTCGTCTTGCAAAACCCCCCCGGAGGAGGGCAAACTGCACCAGGAGAGCGGACACAACGGAGAGCTCCTCCACTGCTATGGTGAGTGAGGGAAAACACTTTAAAGATCCTCTATACAAGATGAATAGATTTGTTTTTGAAGCGCTTGCATCAAATGTCACTGCCATCATTCGGCATCCGGGTGATCCAGTTCCTTCTTGATAATAAATGATGGTCACTATATAAGTTAGTGACGTGTGTGAACAGATGTGTTGCTCTTTATAATCCATTTCTGTTCTCTTCCTCCTGTGTCCTCTGACTGAGCTCCCAACCCTTCGTGCGTAAAACCGCCCTGAACAGCTCCTCTGGAGCATCGATGCTGAGGACGTCCCAGCAGGCAGCGTGGCCCTGCACGTCTGTGCGTAACACGGTTAAGAAGCGACATAATCTGCCTTGACTATCGAATTGTCCCTTTGGCCATTAAAATTAAATTAGGTCGCATTTAATGCGATAATCTGCATTACAATCCTTCATATTGGAGCTGAGTCCGCACAATTGAATTAACAGGTTTTCAGATAGTGAGCCCCAAACTGATAATATGTTGCTTTCAATGCGCTGTCTTTATTGGCTCCAATTAGATTTAATTTCGTTTTAATTATCGGTGTAAATAAAAACTCTGACCCTGGTTCGGGAGACTTGCAGCCGCATTAGTTCGTTTATTTTATCATTAGGAGATTTTTAGCCTGACTCACTTCTAATATTGAACAATCTTTACAAAAAGTGAGAGAAGAGTGAGGCTGTCTGCTGCGCTTCAATAAACCAGACGCACGGGTTGTATTTAATATCAGTAAATCCTCAATTAAATCCAAAGTTTAAAGAGAAAGAAGCCAAATTAAAACAAGCGGCTTCTTCACTGAGTTAATCAACGATCATGTCTGATATCTGAGCTCCTTCATTTGAATACTAACAATTAATATTGTGTCTTCAGTCCGGAGGCCTGTCGGCGCACAACAGATGCGCTATAATGTCTCTTTACATTGAAGAAGAAAAGAGTTGATCTGAATACCTCGTAAACTCTTGGAAACAAGGTTCAGGGTCATAATCTAGGCTGGATAAAAAACACATGGTTGTATAAATAATAATAATAATTTATTATAATAATTACATATTTATTCGTCTTTTCACTGAACCTTTAAATGAGCTGCTCGGTATCACATTGAAACGCTTATTTGAAATTGTTTATGACACTTTCTGGAAATACAGAAGCTTTTATAACTCCAGATATGTCAAGAAGTGAAATCAATCTTTTCTCGTGTTCTTTATAATGGCCGTCAAGTTTTTATTACATATTGAAGCTGACATAGATCCGGCGCAGTGCAGATGACATTAAATTTTACTTTATGTTGTAAATAACTAACAGGCTCATAAAATACAAAGGCCTGCTAATAACAAATGAGGCGGAGTAAACTGTTATTTCCACGATGACAGAAAGTAAGAAAACCGATTGTTTCCACATCAAAAGCGACGTTTCGACATGATTTGATGACGTCAGGTCAGTCAGAAAGTCACATTAATTATACAAATTCATTTTTTTTTAAATCTTTTTATTTTAGATTTCAACGGAAGAATTTGTGAGGTTTCTTTTTAAAAACAAGGAGACTCAAATAATGAAGAGCAGGAAAAAACATCTCGACCCGAAAGACAAGAGGAGCTGTGGCATTAATGCGAGTCAGATGTCAAACCCTCTGCTTCCCTTCAGTTCTGCTCGACGTGCAAACCTCAGACAAGCCAGATCCAACGGACAAGAGGAGAACTTTTTATCACTTTATCCCTCAGATGAGAGAAAAAGATTGTAATTCATGTTTAAATTATGAATAAATCTTTAAACAATTAACTGAAATTCAATCAAATCACAATCAGGATTTTTTTTTTGACTTTTACCAAATAACTGCAGTGAAATATGTTGAATTTATAAGAAGAAGAAAAGTGATGAATGATTCTTCGTGTTTCTCTTGGAACTCTCTTTTTATTTCTGCTATAGTGTTGAAGTCGTTTTAAAATGTCGATGAACGGTTATAATTTGTGGCCTGATCCGCTCAGCAGAAGGTGAAGTGATTATAGGACTCTGCTCTGGAAGCTGTCTGAAGGTAATGGAGACATTTCTTGGCTGATAGAGGACAGCATGACAATCTAATAGATATTCATACACATTAGAGTCACTGCAAGTCACCACATTACCAATCATGAAGTGGCATTGGAACAAACCAGGCGGCTTTTTTTGGAGCATAAAAAGCTTTTTAACTGAGGCTGACGACGTCCCTCTGACTGAGGAAGATATATGAGAGGGGACAGCAGAGGTACGAGTCATAAACCCGTCAGTCAGGAAACAAAAAGACAAAATAAAAAGTGCACAGTGGCAAAATAATGAGAAAACGTAGCAATAAGAAAATATGAGAATATGTTGCAATTACACTTTTACTCAACGTGAAATTAAAATACTAAGAATGAACTTTCCAGTCTGAAAACAATCGTGTTCAGTAGTGTTGAAATGTCCTGCTGTGATCATGTTTTTGGTATAAAAGACCATCAAACTGCGGCAATAAAACGTCGGCATTTTACGTTTCTGCAAACCGCTGATACGTATCATGGGAACGCTTTTCAACCGTTTCATCCTCGGACAAGAGGAGAGGCGGTTCTGCGATGACGTGTTTATAAAGTGAGATAGAAAGTCTGCGTTAGAAGGTAGGTGAAGCTGGTGGGTGGCACCATCGGATCACCAGAGTTGTTCAGCGGTAGAGGATCTTTCATGTCCCGTCATGGCAACTGCCAGTTTCACAGCTTTAACCCGAGCCACCATGTTTTCCTGATCTTAACCAAGTGTGTTTGTGACCAACCTAACCAGAACCCAGTCGTTGCATTCACACATCACACAGCACCATTTTCTAAATGAGAATGCTGAGGTTGTTACAGTCTGTATCCGAGGTTCACAGGAACCTGGTGACTGGATCGGGGATTCAATCAGAAAGTCCTAAAGCAGCCACCTTCACGTCTTTGTGATCCTCCAGAGACGACACGTTTGATGAGTGCTTGTCTCCTCTCAGTGTCTGAGGGGGCCGACCTTTGACCTGCCTTTCCTGCCTCATCTGTTTGGGGAGGAGGGCGAGTTCCCCTGCATGCACAAACCAGAGAAAATCCATTTGAAACCCTGTGATATCAACACGGAGCCCTGAGCAACATTTGGAGTCCGGTTCAACGGAGTAAACATCCGACTGCAGCAAGAAGACAAAGCTTGTTACTCCTTCTTGTCAGAGTATTGATTTGTGGGAGTAATTATAGGCAGATGATGCACATTACAAATCACACCGACTACCAGAGTTGTCGTACGTCTGACAGGGTTCAAATATCAAATTAATGTAGCAGTGAAAGTTTTTTAAAACTACACTTTTCATTAGCAACAAGCTCAGCACTGGCAGGACCAACATCAGGTGCAACATGTGTGCTATTGAGGACCTTTGTGTCCCCTCTCCCTGATTGACCTACAGCGCAACCATTTCAGCCTCTCCCAATGTCCATCTGAAGTGATTGGCTGGAGCAGGCAGTAATGGGAACCAGCCATGCAGCCCAGGCGAGCGAGACACACTTCAGCAAGTCAGTGACATGAGTGGAGGTGACAGGGACTCAGGATCATTTTACCATTTAGCTTAAAGTTTGGCAGGCCAATTTACATTAGACTCAGTTTGCAGTAGATGAGTGAGAGCAGCAGGGCAGCAAGCCGTCTCCGGACGTTCTTCCACCTCCCTGTCGTCTCTTCATGTAGAGTAAACATTGATAACCGAACATGGAGAGCTGCATCACGCCTGCAGAGCAGATCTTTGTGTAGGTATGTAAGATGTTTGTTTCATCCAGTGCACTTTATTTGATCAAAACTAAATGTCTTTATTTTATTTTCTGAACAATGTCATGCATGTAGGACAAAGGTGAGGCCTAGTTGAGGTTTTTCTATTTATATATATACCTTTTGTATAATTATGAACCGTAATGATGACCAGAACCTCATAGAACAACATTTAAAAAAAAAAAATGTTAATAAAAAAAATAATACTTCAGTGAGGAGTTGTTCACTATTTAAACTTTTGATATGCATGACTAGTTAACACTCCTCCTAAAACAGTAAAAAAATAAAGAACAGATGCAACTTCGTCCAATTAGATTTTTACCTTTAAGAAAAATTTAAAATTGACAAATATACGAATATTTCTTGTGTATAAAGAACAACTGCTGGACACAAGTAGTCCGATACTTCAGTGAACAGTTCACTCTATGTGTTGGAGTACGGGAGGTTTTCTGTCTCCTGTGTTGTGTGTTGTGGCTGTCAAATTGAGACGTCCCGAAACCTGCGTTCATCT
>CAAKHC010019385.1:3963-25005 GCA_901007825.1 Macroramphosus scolopax | reverse complement strand
CCGGACGTTCTTCCACCTCCCTGTCGTCTCTTCATGTAGAGTAAACATTGATAACCGAACATGGAGAGCTGCATCACGCCTGCAGATCAGATCTTTGTGTAGGTATGTAAGATGTTTGTTTCATCCAGCGCACTTTATTTTATTTTCTGAACAATGTGATGCATGTAGGACAAAGGTGAGGCCTAGTTGAGGTTTTTCTAGATGTATACTGTATATATATATCTTTTGTGTAATTATGAACTGAAATGATGACCAGAACCTCATAGAACAACATTTAAAAATATTTTTTTTAATAAAAAAATAATACTTTAGTGAGGAGTTGTTCAGTATTTCAACTTTTGATATGCATGACTCGTTAACACTCCTCCTAAAACAGTAAAAAAATATATGAATAAAGAACAGATGCAACCTCGTCCAATTAGATTTTTACCTTTAAGAAAAATTTGAAATTGACAAATATACAAATATTTCTTGTGTATAAAGATCAACTGCTGGACACAAGAAGTCCGATACTTCAGTGAACAGTGTTGGAGTACGGGAGGTTTCCTTTCTCCTGTGTTGTGTGTTGTGGCTGTTAAATTGAGACGTCCCGAAACCTGCGTTCATCTCTGTTAAAGAGACCGTGGAGAATCAATCATCCCACTGAAATAGCCAAACACATTTTTGAACTGACTTTTTTTTAAATAACAGCCAACAAGTCGTCATCCGCACTTATATTTCCTTGATTTTTTGTTGCAGTATTTAATATTCTTAATGTAGAAATAAGGTTTGTTTTGCTGGTGCTAGTTTGTTTGTGTGTTCGACAGACAGACCTGGTTGATTTAAGATGATTTAATTTGGTTTTGTTGGTGATGGAACGTTTTGTATTTCTGCCTTCGAGGCTATCATCTTCTTCACACCTAAGAAATAGATATAACCTTCAACAGGATCAACTGCATGGCAGAAGAAAGCATGTTGAAAACCAGGTTTTTGGATTAATATCTTCTCATTTTTTTTGGCACTTGTTTGCATTCTGCGCTTTTCCCACCGCTGGTTGAATATTCAGTCTTTCAATGCCTGGAAGACTGAAAGTGATCGTGCATGTTGTTAAGTGAGTTTTCCAGCAAAGTGTTTTTTTCATTTTTATGTGCGTGCACACAAAAATGTAGTCCACCAACTTTTCCCCTCAGAAGGAATGTTCTCTTTCGATCAGACAACAAAAACACAAGACGAGGGAAGTTCACTTCTGCTCCAACGTCTGGGAGAAACATTTGGAAGAGAGGGAGGGGAGACAGACACGGAGAGGGAGAGTGTGAGGAAGAAAACCAGTGCTTGAGAGGTGATTTATCAGTCTATATGGATTTTTTTTTTTCACAGTCTGTAAATTTCGCACAGCCTGCTGAGATAGATCATCTCGCTGCTCCGTCAGCAGAGTTGGATTTCAAAGCCATCGTTTGGTCACAAACGAAAACGTTCTGTTGAGAGAAAACACAATAGTGCTGATGGTTGCTGATATTCTGTCTGTGAGACACGTTGACTATTTCCGGACGCAGCAGACGGCTGCAGATTTACACCTCTTATAAAGGGGGGGATGTGTGTGTGTTTGTGTATTGTCCAAAAAGGGGTTGATGAATGCACCTGACACCGATCTGTAGAAGTACAGCCAAGTTTTCAGAGTATTGTGCTTCCAAATAGAGAGAAAGGTTAGATTTCAAGATTCGAGGAGCCGATTATATCACTGGGCTTTTGTCTTGCAGTGCGTGCAGCCCTCTACAGAGAGGGCTATTTCCAATGCTCGTCCCCTGGCAAAGCCAAAGGCCACCAAAGTTATAGCAACATTATAATATGTGTCCAGTCCACTCAGCATCACTGTCAGCCTGCCTCTTCCTCCTGCAGCCAAGCGAGACTTAAGAAGTTAACCAAAGCTCCATGTTACATCCCGATCCTTTATTTTAAGACAGGAAAACAAACCCCAAAGAGACGTGCAAATAAATACTTCCATCACACGTTTCCTTTCCTCTGCTTTTAATACGACATAAATCCTGTCGAGGGGAACTTTTCCTTCCCCTTTTATCTCTTTTTTTTTTTTTCGGTATTTACATTTCCCACAGTTTCGGATGCCCTTTTTCTTAGTTTAAATAACACGCTGTTAATTTCTCTCAGTCGCCGTGTGGTGTGCAATTTATAGTGTTTCCTCTTAACACAGTGAGCTGACCCGGGTTGTCCGAGTCAATAAAGAGGCAGGGAAGGTGCCCTGTCGAGTTACAGCCAGTTAAATTACACTTTGATGTTGCCCCCTCGTTTTCAGCTGGGAGTTAATGGCTGCTGAGTATCTGACCCAGACGGACGCTGCTCCACAACTTAGAGCCGTCAGAGAAGCGCCACAACAACATGAAAAAGCACCGTGGAAGTTCTTAAATCTGTCTCTAGTCTCTTTTTAATCTCTGCCAATGGTAATACAGATTAATAATTCCTATTGTCAGGGGGGAATATTTGCATGACATCGAGTGACATTGATTTTTGCAGAAAGTCCAACTCAGAGCTGCAGACTCTCCTCACAGCATTTGACATTAAACAGAATAAGAACTTCTTTAGTTCTTTTGCATGGCTTTCCTTCGTCTGTGTATTTGCTGGATTATCATTTGGATCTCTTTATGTTGACATTACATGCAGAGTTGCAGGTCTGAACTTCTTTACCTTAAAGAAAAAGCCTGCTGCACTCATGAGAAGCGCCGATAGATTGATGCAGCATGTGTACGGGCAGCTCTTGTTTTCCAGAAAGACTTTCTTTTGTTCCTCGTACATATGGCGTTCCCCTGCAGGGGGTCTCGCTGTTGTCCGCGTTGGGCGGCGTCGGGGAGCCTCGCAGCCGCAGCGGATCGCACTGGTAACAAGAAGAAGATTGTCACAGAGCACCGATTCTGCCAAAGAAACATTGATGACACGCAACATAAACAAGGGCCTTTTATCAGCGAGAGGCCTCATGATTTCAAACAGCTTTGACAACTCTTCCCCTTGTGGGGATTGTGGGTGCCGGCCAGGGAAGTATGATGGAATAAATAGAGCGTATTTATGCTGGGAAAAAACACATTTGTTAGAATCAGGCCTAACAGGGTGTGTTAGTCATGGACGTTCGGCAATGCTGCGGCCGTCAGACACCCAGCGAGAGTTCTGCCACGAAAATCAGCTGAATTACATGCGTATAAAGGCTCTGGGTTTAAAACAATGTCTTGTGTAATATGTGGTTGAAGCAGGCAATGTCCTTTACAAAACAATTCACATTGAAAAAATGTGTCTAAGGAATGGTTGTTTTTTTGGTATGAGAAAACATCTATAACGCTGACGTAGATGTCAGGAAAGTATCAGACTGACTTCAACACCAATATCTCATGATTTCATTCGGCTGGATCTTAACATACTTCTACTCTGTTGGTTTTGAAATGGCATTATTTTTGTAAGGAACACATTAGGACTAGTTAAAAAGTCAAAACCCAAAATTTCAGACTTCTAACTTTCTTGACAACGTACTTTAAGACTTACTTGGCACCTGCAGAGCAGTGAGTTGGTCCCGTCTCTGGCTCTCATCTTTACAGTCGCTATTCAGCATGAACTTTGTTGGAAAAGAACAATTCATGACATCAATTTTAGTTGTGCAATGACAGAACGAAGTGGAAGCTCACAGACCTCAGTAGACTCAAATGATATCAGTCCAGCTTTGTCTGTCTACCAGGTTACCTGATAAAACCTGATAGATATTATTCAGTTTGTAATATTAAGTAGGATTAATCCTCCTCTAGTGGAATCACCCACAACTTCTCAGGCATGCGTAGAAAACGTCTTTGTTTTGTAGTTTCTTATAATGAACAGTGACAAAGTATCAGCGTTTTGTGTTTGTGTTTGAGGGAGCAGATGTGATAGATCTCTTCATCCTGGAGTGTTCTGAGTTGAGGGTCAGTGCCTGTAGACTGCAAACACCTTCTAACTTGACTCGTCTCTGGATGGGCGGATGAGCAGGGACCTCCTGAAACCAACTTCACCTCAGATGGTATCTCAGTGCAGGAAGGTGCAGCGCAATAAGCCGCCACTAGACTGAGCCAGAGCAGAGTCTCTCAGCCTTAATTTGACAGCCTCAGACTCTGACCGCTACACACTTTCAGCAATCACATCCTCCACGATGCAGAGACTTCATCCAAGAATAAGTAATAAAATGGATAGTTGAGTGAAGGGCAGCAGCAGGGTGGAAAAAATCTAGACAAGATCACTGGCAGAGACATGGCTTTGGAAATTTATTATCAGAGAGCTGCCTGAGGTTTTACAGTTCAGCTGCAGCCATAAAGAAACTGTGAGTGTGTGTGTGTGTGTGTGTGAGAGAGAGAGAAAGAACGAGTACAAAGATGACTCTTTCTCTTTTCTTGTGGCTAGAAATTACTCCTCTGCAAATGAATTGTGACAGACCTCAGCCACCTCTGAGAGTCCCAGAGTCTTGAGTTGGGGGGGTGTGGGGGGGTGGTCGGGGAGGGTATGCAGTAAAAAGCTGCAACTTTCTGTCACACTCAAATTGAGGCCAGGGTGTCTGTCCCCCGCCCAGTACATCACAGGATGATCTATGAACTACAACTGGGGCTTGTAATCATCGCAGTGATCCAGACCATTCCTCACACAGGCAGATAGACGAGCAAATCATCACACGTACCGAGTGCAGCGCGCCAACACATTTCACAACTGTCTCTAAAATTTCCTCGAAAAGACCAAGAAACTCCTTTGTTCCACCCTTTTTGAAACCTCGTGCATTATTGTATCGATCCAACGAATAAATCTTCTGCGCGTGCTGCCAAGTGACTGACAATTAAAGTTGAGGAGAGAGGAGGCGCAAAGAAAGAGCTCTGAATCCGTTTGTCCCAATGATGTTGAATGTATATCAGCAGAGATATGCCAGTCAATTCTGTTTTCACATTACAGTTTCATTGGCGGTAGGAGCTGTGATGCAAAGAGCCTGTTTAGCGTTGTAACACCGTACTGTATTGTTTGAGTCCACTCAAGCATCCACACATCAGATCAAATCATTGATGGGTTTAATAGCATTATAATGACAGTAGAATATGATGCATCAAATGTACATCTATCGAAATCGATGGTGTCTGGAAGAGGTAAAGCTCATTTCTGCTCTTCATCTTCATGCTCTCGTTCATTTCCACTTTCGTCTCCCGTCAAAACAAACCTTGTTTAACTGTGTTTCATCTCCTTCCTGTCCTTCAGGTAAAGACAGGTCAGATTTGACCGACTCCGACTTGGCCCCCATCTCCGACCACCCTGGAATGGACCCCAGCTACTTGGCTGTGAAGGATCAGGGTGTGAAGGCGGCCTCCGATCGGTCGCCAGGCACTGATATAGCGAGCCCTCTGGACAAGGGTGATGGTGGTGAGAGTAACAAGGGCAAGAAGAGGCGCAACCGCACCACCTTCACCAGCTACCAGCTGGAAGAGCTGGAGAAAGTCTTTCAGAAGACGCACTATCCCGATGTTTACGCCCGTGAGCAGCTGGCACTGAGGACGGACCTGACTGAAGCTCGTGTGCAGGTAATGTAGAAGTCTCGTTACTCACTTAATGCCTGGAGAACTTACAACAGATCTTCTAAGTTCCTTAAATTAAACACCATTGCTCTACCGCATTCCTGTCCTATCATTAAACAAGTACAAAAAAGCTCTTAATCACAGCAGAACAGACAACACCGAACAACACAAGCTCCTGGTCCTTCAACATCTGCGGCCCTGCAGAGATAACGTCACTCACAGAAAAACACGAGAGATTTATCTGGAAATGTGGGAGAATGGGGGAGTGGGAGTGAACAGAGGCCAGGGGGCCCAGGGGGCCGAGGTCTGAGCTGCCTGGGCCTCATATGTGCAGTTTGAGGGGAACAGATTTTCATCAACATATGAGGAGATGTGCTCCACTCTGCTTTGTTCCGACAGGATCACCAACAGTTGACTTTTTTCTCTGCGCAATATTAGTCAAGCCTGAGTCATACGGTTCCCTTCAGACTGAAACCCTTCCGGTGACCTTTTGCCTGCTGTACTGCATTCCAACACTTTTCAACAAAAAAAATACCTCTATTTCTGTACGTGTGGTGTATGTGTACATCCGTGTGTGTGTGTGTGTGTGTGTGTGTGTGTGTGTGTGTGTGTGTGTGTGCATCACAGAGTACCAAATCCCCTGGATTCTCTGTGTTTTTCTTTCATTAACTTCCTGTTCAGACAAGAATGTGTCCCTGCTGTGGTCTCCAGGGTAGGTGTGAAGCTCTTATCATGAGCCATGAGCAAAGTTAGCCGAATTTGACTTATGAGCAATTCTGAGCAACGCCGAGTTCTCCGGCTTCGCTGCAAGCGAATACAAAGACAGACAATGCGTGCAGATTTTGTAACATGTTGGCTATATGTTGGTCGTGCGCCAGTTGGATGATTTAAGACCGTGATTAAAACAATCTTTTACATCGCGAGCTGGAAAAGTGAAACACAGGAAGTCTGTGCAGCCGCAGGGTTATAACTCAGCCCTGAGGCGCTCAAGGTATGCTGCTCAGTTCTGTGGCTCGTACTATCACAGGGCTGACGGCTTCAGATGGCTGCAGCTTTACAGCCCTCGGCTCTCCCAGTGGCCCTCTTAAACACTCAAGTTAAAAAGATAAAAGACACGAGATGCCTTGTCAGTCAGAGGACTGGGCTCTGTGCTCCGCTCGGGTCATTCAAAAGGACTCACAGCTCATGAATCCAGCGTCTCAAGTGAGAACCTTTATGGTCGCAGAAAAAAAGGCATTTATTTAAATGGTTAAACTAAAAAACACATTATCAACATTTTCTGTCAAAAGGTATGTAAGTATATATCTGAGGCAGGGCCACGCTCTGCATTATTGTCTCGGGTTACCAACGTAAAGAAAAAAGCTCTTGAGTTGTTTGCTTTTTCTGTCTCTGGATTTCAAAGGGAGAAAGTAAGTTCATATGCACTTCAAATATATGGCGAGGTCAGGGGTCAGGGGTCAGGGGTTGCAACAACATCAAGTCTCAGATTTGCCGTTCTGTGATTCTGGAGAGCCCAGAGAGCCGAGATGCCGTGTGACATGTGGAGTTCACGCAAACACCGGCGTCCATATGAGTTTATAGATTCAAACAGTAAAGGGAAGATAAAACTGCATGAAAGGCTGATATGACCCACCAGGGGTCAGAGGAGACGGTGGTGACGGAGGATAGGCCTTAGTTTGAGATGGTATATCATTTCTTTTAATATTCATGGACAAGCTACATTTTATTTGTTAACAGAATATTTTCAAACAATCATGAAGACAATGTTGGAGAACAATTGTTAAGTTTGCCAATAGCTAAAACAGTTGGTTGAGTAATTGATAAGCAGATCAACAGAAAAAAAATGACTGATTTAATATTTCATATTATTAATTATTTACATATTATTTGTAATATTACTCTTGTGACACTAAACAGCCCATTTTATTAGTTTTATCAACCAAAATAAATTTCTTTGGAAGATTGTCACGGCCACATTTGACTAAAGTTGGTAAACTACATTATTGATCAGCTGTTTCATGCAGGTATAGTCCGATTGTTTTAAAGGACCTCCAATCAGAGCAGCTTACCAGGTTACATGTCTGTGTGCGGACTGCCCTGGACTTACCTTTAATTGGAATAGGAAATAAAGATTATGTGAAACAAACTTTTGTGGAAAATAGAACAAACTTACATTTAATGAACAACAAAACCTGGTCAGAGGTGTTTCCGTTATGTTCTCGATGCTTCGGGGGTGTTGAAAAACCAAATCCAGCCTCAGCTTGGGATTTCGTTTCTGCTTTGGTTTGGAAGCTGACATGAGTGACAGCAGAGGCGGGTTATCAATCCTCTGAGCTGGTCTCCCACTTCAAAGTTGTTTCAGGCCCATACAGCTCTCCTGCTGGGGCCAGTTTGGCATTTCTCTGCTCTCCCTCTCTCTCCTGGACTGTAACATAAATAAAGCCTCATTGAAAGTCCACCGGCTACTTAAGCTGTCAAGGTCTTTACCAATTACTGTCACGACGCAGTATCGTGTGCACCACCAAAATATGTTCTCCCTGCGTAATAGCCAACAGACTCGGCACAAAAGATGGAGCAGATGAGAGCCGAGCTGCGGTCGTGTTGGTGACACTGTATACGGGACAGAAAGACGCTTTGCAAACATTTTGATTGTATAATTATGATAGAATATTTCCAGAGATCTTGTTGATCCTGAATGAGACACTACAAAGGATGATTTATGAAAACATGAAGGGAAGAAGGATTATGTCCTCTGGTCTGTGTGCTTCTTTAATTTAGAAGGCGATAGCATCCGAAAGCCGGCAGCTTTAGACCTCAGGAAATTAAAAAGCAAAATGCAAACAAACCTCAGTTATAATCCCACCTCGCTTTTCAATTTCCTATATTGTCTCCTAAGATCTGCAGTGCAGTGAATAAGCAAAGTGCAGCTACGTGTAATACGAGAAATCATAACAGGAACCGGCCAGATAGAGAACATCAGTGCTGATAAAATCATGTCGTGATCAATGCAGTCAGATTCTCACTGTCAGAGTCAAGACATGTTTTTAAGTCCATCATATGTATTCAGATGACCTTTACACAGTCTGATGGTAATTCAAACATTATGTTGTTTTCAGTAAACAACGGTCTCAGATTCTAATTTGCACTCTGCTTTTGTCGGAGTGACAATAAGCAAAGGTGAAGGGGAAGTCATCTGTTTACATTTTTGTTGTGAGGCCTCAAGTGAAGCGAAGGCTGTTTACAAAGTCGGTTTCCTTTACGCCTTGTCGCTACATCCTCGGAGCGCTTTTATTCCTTCACTTTGACCTACACATATGTGTGTCTATGTTACTCTACTGTGTTTGAGTTGTTTGAACATGGGTGTGCTGGGTCGCTTTGAAGGCTGAGAAGATGTGCACATATTTGATGCACTGCAGATAAAAGTCTGATCTCCATCTTTTATGTCCTTGGCAGTATTGGATGGAGCCGTTTTTACATAAAAATCAGTTTGAAAGAAGTTTTTAGATTTGAGGGGAATGTTAAAGATTTCCCTCCGATGTCCAAACCTCACCTTGAACCGTGATACCGTGCTGAATGAAACTCATATATCAAATCAATTAAATGGAGATGTGTTCCTCTGCAGGTTTGGTTCCAGAACCGACGGGCCAAGTGGAGAAAGAGGGAGCGGTTTGGTCAAATGCAGCAGGTCCGAACACACTTCTCCACAGCGTACGAGCTGCCTCTTCTGACACGCCCAGAGAGTTACGCACAGGTATAACCGACCATCTCACCTTCCTGACTGTCAGGCTGCCATCAGTCATTTGAATTTGCAGACTGAAAACCTGAATGTGAAATCATTGGATGCTTCAGTTTTCCAGCATGTTAGCTTAGAAATTAAATCTTTTTCTGTCGCCATCAACAGGAAAATTTTAAAAAAACACTTCTGTATCAAAATACAACAATGTGCCTCAATTATGACCGGAACATAAAGGCATCAGATATTCAATGTGATGCTCAACATGATGCTCAATAATAATAAATAGGCCAGTGGACGTATCACTACTCTTCAACAGTTTTGATTTTTTGTCATTACTACAGATCCAGAACCCCTCCTGGATCGGCGGCAGCAGTGCAGCATCACCTCTGCAAGGTTGCGTTGTGTCCTGCGACACCGTCACTCCCTGTATGACCCCTCACCCCCACTCTGCAAGTGGGGTATCTGATTTTCTGGGTGTGCCGAGCCCCGGAGGTCACGTGGGACAGGCTCACATGGGCAGCCTGTTTGGAGGATCTCCCGGCATGGCCGGAGGCATCAACACATACGATCTGAACATGGACCCTGACCGCAAGTCCTCCAGTATCGCCGCCTTGCGTATGAAGGCCAAAGAGCACAGTGCAGCCATATCTTGGGCCACATGATGTGTTGATTCCTGCTGAATGAGGGGAGAGGGGGGGAGGGGCTTTCTGCCCCTAAAGATGTCAAAGCGAACCCAACCCATGGGGGTGTGGGCGCACTAAGATCTAAAACTACAGGCAACAATGACTACCTTTATACAGGTTGCAATTAAAAGAATATGCAAATGAAGATACAATTTGGAAAGATACGTAATGTGTTTCTCAAGGCCTCTGCAGCGAGATAGTAGCCACAGTGGACGGGCGAGCTCGGGGGGAAGTTTGTCGGGGGTGATGCTGCGCTGAAGACCTACAGTGGCAAAAGAAAACATTAATTATTTCAAACTAATTCATGCACTTATTTGCTAAAATACAGGAAATTCTGTTTATACAGTGCTTTCAGTGTCATTGTAGTTCAGGTGCTGTTTTTATTCTTACTTTCTTATTTAAATTTTGAGTGATGATATTTGTCTCTGCAGCCCATTCGTTGCTGGATTTGATTGCAAAAATAGTTTGTCGAGGCAACGGAAACACTTGTTATATGGTGTGTACATAATTCCGCATACATTTTTCAGTGTGTAACTTGGTCATGCTGGAGCTCTG
Source organism: Macroramphosus scolopax (assembly GCA_901007825.1). Taxonomy (NCBI): domain Eukaryota; kingdom Metazoa; phylum Chordata; class Actinopteri; order Syngnathiformes; family Centriscidae; genus Macroramphosus; species Macroramphosus scolopax. The sequence continues at coordinate 14,482 of CAAKHC010019385.1, read as the reverse complement.
AACAAAAACGTCCTATCCAGCATCTCTGTTACATTATGAAGCTTCTCAGATTCTTTTAAATAATCACCTGCGTGTGCATTTCAGTAACCAAAAAAAAGCTTGGCTCTGCCATCTCGCATTTAAAAGTCAAAAAGAGTAAATGTGGTTTGTTTTAGTGTGGTCAGGGTGAGTAGTCCACCTGCCTGCTGACGGCCAGGGGAGGGGGGGCAGGAAAGGGTTTGTGAGTGTGAGATGGGCACAGCAGGCCTGCTGCTCTCAGGGCCGAAGAGCCTGGGAGCGCCAGCCTCCATCCAAACAGAGCCAGCTCTGTTTTCAACAGGACGAACCCCGAGTGGACATGACAAGTGCCCCCTTTGCATGTCCGGTCTCAAGATATTCAGGGAGAGAAGCACCTATAGTCAGTCAAACTGCCAGATGTAACAGCAAACTTTAAAACAGAGGAAGATTACCAACAGTGTGTTGACACTTTAAACCACTTAAAGGACGTCAGCGTTTTTAAAGCTCCCTAATGGACGTGTTGGCCTGCCAAAGCTGGAAGCTGAATGGTTGTGAAGCAGCACTGATTCAAATGACATTCTTTCTCACTTTTTCTGTCCAAGCAAAAGATTCATGCACATTATCCTCAGTTATCTTTGGACAACATCTCAGTTGACGCACGCGACTCGGCACACTCAGAAAAAATATCATTTCTGGTTTTGTTTTACCAGAACAATACAAACATTTTGAAATTCATCACGTGTGTACTGCACATCTGGATGATTTTGGATGATGGTATTCTACATGTCTGAGTGACGCAGCATATCTTTAATGATTTTTTTTTCTATGGTAATTACTGAGGCAGCAGCGAGGCAGGATTATCAATGCGGCGAAGCGGGTTAATGCTCCAGCTCCCTGCTCTGCACCCGGGTGTCCCCGTGTTAGTTTTGGTGATTTGATTACTTGAGAATTTGTTTGAGCATTTGCAATCCCAAGAGTTCAATATCAATTTGGACCTCCATTGTTACATAATTTGTGTCAAAAACAACTGTGCCAGAGTAGTTGATGTTTTCTGGTTGCCTTGCTGTGTGCACACGGCCCCACGTTTGCTTCGGATCCCCAAACTGAGCAGGAGCAGTTTTAGCAAAGTTCCGAACACGATAAAGGAATCTTGAGCTCAGTCTCCACTCATGTTAAAGCCTTTGCTCCCTGTTGACTTCTAAGCTTGAAACAATATGCCTGTTTGTGTCCCTCTGCGGGAAGACGGAGCGCCTCGCTCGGCCTGATTTCCCCCCCGGTGACTGCTTCATCTAGTGACAGTAATATCAGATGAGGTTTCCCTCGGCGGGATCATGAAGCCACGCGTGTTCTTTTGTTTGTAAGGTATCAGTTAGGCCTGAAGCATAACAAAAGCTTGGATTCGGTAAGTGAACCTGAAACCTTGTAGTACACCTTCAGGCATAGAAACCATTGATAATTCTCTAAACGGAACCACATTCACGGCCTGTCGGGGGTTAGGAGCAGTGGAGTGGAGGCTATAACCTGTCAGCAGAGCAGATCATTCTGCAGTCGTCCAAATTACCTCCAGTTTTACTCTCCGCTCCAAATCTAAGGCATATGCATAACATAATCCTGACTGTACTGCATATCTCAAAACTGAGAGGATCTCTTTGACAATGTGGACAGGAGGCCCCCCAGCTCTTGCTGAGGGGTTGGACGAAGGGGGGGCGAGCGGTGAGGGCGTCTGCTGTGTTCCGGTGTTCTGGGAAAAGGACAGTGCACACAGCTGTGCTCAGGGGCTAAATGCAAAACAAACATGTCTCACACATGCTTCCCCTTCAGCTGTCATGGCTCTGCTTTCAAATAACCCTAACTCAATGCACGCATACACAACACACTGCGCCTTTGCTCGCGTTCACTGTGCACTATTCCAAAGCTGAAGCCCCCATCGTAGTGTTTGAGGATCTGCGGTTCAGGGGCGAGGCACAGCCGCACGGCTAACCCAGGAAGGCTTTTCAATTAACTCTGAGCCCTGTGGAGGCTGCAGTATTGTGTGTCAGGACTGACAGGGACGTCTGTCTTTGTGTTGGTGTAAGTGTGTTCCTCCGCACAGTGCTCACGAACATACAAGCATTCAGTAGCTCAGGTTTACGCCGCGTTTATCGTTCTCACCCTGTTCTGCATTTATGTTTTCGACGGGTGCATCTCTGATGTCTTTTCTCCCCATTCACTTTCTGTAGACTATATACACAGCTGCACATCCCAGCTTCAGTCACACAAGTATTGCTAATGCAAGATGAGCTTCACGTACAAAGCCTTATCCTCCTGTATGCTGCACAACTTCCCAAGTGATCGTCCACTTTTTTTTGTCATTTTCTAATACTACTGAAATCAGACAATCGGTATAATTATATTAAAAATATGTGTGCATGTACATTTTTGGTGCATGCGAAATGGGTTTAAGTGTTATAGGACTCTTGGAGATTATACTATTTTGATGTTTTGTTTTTTTCTTTTTGTGAGACAATTTATCAAGTATTTGATTTAACTTGTTTTTCCAACATTGTTTTTTCCTTTAGATATGTAATTCTTACTAGTTTCAAAAGGTGTTTTCAAGTTTGTGGCTCTAAGCTGTCTGAGTGTATGAATTTACTTGTTTTGTGTGTGAATAAAATACAATAAGTTATTGCACTTCTATTCAGAATCTGTATTTGTTTTGAAACTTAAATGACAGTATGCAATATAAAGGATATATTTTTTCTATCCCCCAAAAGAAAAATATAAATCAACACTGTTGCTCTTTAGAGAACCCTCAAGTCAGTCCCGGCTTCAAGCTGGTTCGACATATGTGAATTCATCTGCTATTAAACAAAGCTGAATTTGCAGTGTCATCGTCGATCTTACACTCAGAGATCTCAGTCCCTTTGAAGCGACACGACTGCTGAAATGAGATCGCACAACCCGCAAGAGTATCACACTAATTGAAGTTGACAAAAATACGAACTGCGCCCTTTCGAACTGCTGACATTGAACAGGGAGGATTAGACCGAGTATATTAACAACAGGTGACAGGCTGAAGGGAACAGTGGATGTGCCGTGTCACTTTGGCCGGTCAGAATGGAGTAAAGGCTGACATTAGGAATAAAAATACATCTTACTTCATCTTCTTTCCACCACATTCACATACGGAATAAAAGATGATAAAAACTGAGACACGTGTGTGGCGTATTTTTTACTTTATTGTAGTCATTGATACAATTTCACAAAGCCAAATAAAGACATCACGAGGCAATGTTAAAAGACTGTTGTACATGTTAAACCCCTCTTACATTAGTGAGGAAGGACACACAATTGGATGTAAACACACTACAGCTAAAATGGAAAAAAAGACAACGCATCACATCTACATTTGTTTTATACAGAAAACTTCAAAAAACTACTGTATAGTAACATGTATATGGAATTGTTCCATTGATACTCTATAGAGTATAACTTCACATTTATGGAAAACAAATTTAGTCTTTCACTTATTTCATATGAATGACTGAACTTATGAAATATGTGGATGATGAAATTTGCACCAGACTTTCTATGTGTATAAATATAAAGAAAAGTTTGCTCCGGCAATATTAATTTACACTTCAAAATGGTCCAGTTGCTCAGCAACATCAGAAGTTCCTCACTGTAAATGTTAGATGTATAATACCAGCGGTCCAATCTGACTGTGGAAAATTGTACTTTTGAGAAGCATTCAAAGCACATCAACTGCTGGCCAGCATGCTTTAAGTAACATCACATTCAATTAGCCAACATAGATATGTTGCAGAGTCATTACCCCTATACCATGGAAAACCTTTTCTCCTTTTCTTTCAGCCATATATAGATATAGATATATAGATGCAGCGTCATAAATAGGGAACCACTCACACGGCGGTTCATCATTAGTGTCGAGATTAGTGCTGGAAATTAGATACAGGTTTTCATTGGCCCCTAAAACTTTCACCAATATGATGCATGTGTCAGGGTTCTTTAATACTTGCACCCACCCCACCCATTGAGAGAGCCAATAAGCACCACCCAACCCGGAAAACTAAGAGTTAATCAACTGTGCAAATCCAACCTGACCCAACAATCAAATAATAATAGTCTGATAACATGTTGCCATCCAACGTCAAATGACAATCTCCCTTAATGTTAAATAACATCAAAAACAATTTAAAATCAAAGACATTAACTCTGTGTTTTTGTCTCCCTCTCACACACACTTTCAACCCGGCCAAACTCACGATATTTTCTAGAAAAGCTTACCCGAACCCGCCCGTCCCGCGGGTTGCGCATCATTAAAAGCTTTCAGTTACTGTCTTCAAGATACCAATTGAACTGTAGAATTCTGCATTGTCATAACAACACATCAGTAGAGGATAGGACCATTACATCTTCTCCATACCCAGAAGCATTCAAACCAAAATTAGAAATCTATGTGAAACGAAACAGACAGGCGACTAATTCAGTCTGAATACTGATGTCTTTGGATAAAAGACAACGGCGTTGGCAAATGTTGCTGTTCTGAGGCTGTCACAAGGTCCAAACATGTTACTTGCCGGTCAGAGGCTGCCGATGTTGGGGAAGCTCTTAAGCTTCTCTGGGAAGTCGTCTTTATAGAGAACTGGATCTGCACGGTGCTCCACCACCTTCAAAGGCATTGTGCCAAAGTCCGAAGCAAACTTGTTGATGCATTCAGATCTAGGGAGGAGAACAAAGTTATGTCTTTAAGAGCAGGTCACCACCATGGAGTTATTTAGCAGATTTGATAAGCATCGTGTGTTAATTTGGATGGGTCACACAAAACTAAAAATGTCACATTCTTCCCCTTCCCCCCAAAATCAGCATACCTCTCCACCATGTGTGTCTGATCCAGGGACAACCCATCGATGGCAGTACATTCAGGACACTTAAACTTTTTCCTGGGGGTCACCTAAACAAAGTCACATTGGTAAGGTTAGTTCAATTTAAACATTTGTCGAACCTCAACAGCCCAGAAACAAACTAACAGACGGTCCAGTCTGGGGAAATAAGCCTGTGGCTTCCTACAGGAGCTCCTGCACAGCGGGAAGAAAACTGCCTGAATTCACATTAGTAGTGTTGATATGTGTCCCACCTTTGTCTAACTTCAATCACATCTGCATCTCTGCCAAATGCCTGTAAACCCACCCAGTGAATGTACGTGTGTTTAGAAGAGGAAAGAAAGGCCCAGAGAGCAGGATGAGTGATTTTCTTAAATAACGTGTTAGAGATATGGTGGGAGGTAGTGACACGGGTGCAGGTGTAGGGAAGTGTTCAGCTTTGGATTTGGTGGCAGGGTGTGCGTGAGGGTCGGAAAACATACTCAGAGGGGGAGTGCCAGTGAGGTACACCAAGATAAGGAAGGTTAAGGCCGGGCTTTAGCTTGGGCCCCTGCACCTGGGCAAAGTCAGTGTGACGGGAAGGGGGAGAAGAAGGGTGAGAACTGATCAGTCCCAGAGATGCTGGTCCGCTCTGTCAGCCTTCACCCCCCCTCCTGCAAGTTTAAGCACCCAGACCAAACAGTGCTAGGAATGTACCTTTATGGGACCTTTGCCTGTGATGTTCGCCACCAGGAAGTTCATGGCAATATCTTCACAGTTCATGTGTGCGTCCACCCAGTTCTTAATGTCTCCTGGCATCTTGTATGAGTACAAATAGTTGAAGTACTGTAATGAAAAAAGATTCACAGTTAATAACACTATTGTCATATAGTCAAACAGCAGACTCAACGTGGACAATAAGGCCGACCGTTTGACTGGACAGCCTCGGAGTATGTAGGAGGAAACACAGTGCTTGGATTCGCTTAGAACTTAAGTGAGTGTTTGAGCTTTTAAGACATCGTGAGATAACCTTGCCCTCCCAACGACACATTGGTCGTCCATCACTGTGGCCTCCTGCCCTGCAATCCTTCATATACCTAAAACAAAACTTTCTGTCACCTTGTTATTTGACTTCTGGTCAAAATGGACAATTTGCCTAAATTAGTTATGTGCGCATCCTAACACGCAAAACGTCTAACATTTATGAGTAGCTATGAGGACAAACAGTGGGGGAAAAGCAACAGGAATTGCGTATTTTCAGCCAGGCATTGCCAGGTCACCTTGTGGTAAAAGGCAGCTCCAGTTAGAACCATGGAAACCTCGTTGGTCCACTCCGACTCATACTTCCACTTCCCCAGTTCATGGTCCCAGAGGTGCAGCCGGCCTGGGTAGCCCACAAGCCTGTCGGGGAACTCCCTCCATACCTGGATCAATCACAGGAAAGAATACATAGCTTTTGAACCATGAAGAAAAGTGATTAGGATATTGTCTTCGTAGTTTATATTATGGCTTCTTTTGTTCTTGAAACAAATTAACAATCTGAAAAAACAAATCCTAATGTAACTTCAGGGTTATTTGGGTGTGTTCACACATGCAGCTCCTATTCAGAGGCTAAAATTATACAATTGTTGCTTCCCCCTTGATTCATTTGTGTTTACACAGAAACATTCAACAGCTGTACAAAGTTATAAACAATTGTGCTCTCTCATTGGTTATCAATCTTACAGGAAGTACAGTTTGTCTGCAAAATGTTTTGGGATAATCTCAGGCCAGTTTGTTACGTCACTAGATTAAAGTCACAGTTAAACGTGGCTTAAAATATAAATATATTACAAACGCCGCCCATAAGAAATACTGGCCTGCATTTAGGTAATAAAGCCATGATATTATACCTGACACATATTCCTAAATAAGTAAATAAATAAATCGATAAATACTGTTTGTGTTGTGTAGCACTGCTCCTTTTATGCAAAAGGATCCTGAATTGAATTGTCCAGTATGACATGATCTACAGTTGTTTCAGTTGGTTGAGTTCATTGTGTTCTTTCTGTAAACAAAGCGCTCCAGGGAGTGAGAAGAAACCAGCTTCTCTTGAAAATCTTTGCCCGCTTGATTGATCACTCCGAGTGTGATTGTTGTGATTACATACGCCCAAGCTTAAGAACTGCTTTAAAGCCAGGTGTGAATGCACCACTGCTTAACATTTTGGTGTCTTTTTAAAGAAAGAAAAGTACTGAATTGCAGGAGTTCCCCTTTTAGGATTAAGATTTCAGTGTCAAAACAACTGTCTGGTTATAATGAGCAAATTATAACTGATAGTCAAGTTAAGATGTTTTTGTCAGACAGACGGCTCCTCTATGGTATCCTGCTTCTAATCCTAAATAACTATCCCTGAATTGAGCACAATTTTATTAAATAGCTGTTAAATGCCTTCAGGTGATTGTGCTGGGCAGGTATGTGGGCATGGAAAGCATCAGCTCCTGTCATCATTCTTCACACATCAAACACAAGCAGCAGGCAGGCAAATCCCCACTCGTGGAGAAGGAGACTGTAATCTCACTGAATGACTCTTAACTCCCGGATCATGTTGAAATGGTTCCCTGCATTACATGTCAGGCCGTATGGTTGAGGTTAGCAGCGTTGTTTTTTTTTTTTGACGGGGAGAATTTCTCACCTCATAGCCAAACTGCAGTTCATCAGGTGTCAGCATGATGATGTCATCATCGATTGCCAGCACAGCTTCAGTCTCAATCTCGTCATACGGGAAAAAGCGGTTGCTCAGCTTGTTCTCTTTGGTTCGCACAACTTTGAGAGGCACACCGACCTTTGGCCAGAGAGACTCTGTGAAAAACAAACAAACAATGCAATAATGACTAATATGTGTTTGGTTTTATATGAACTGGGCACACAGAAAAGTAATAACAGAAAAAATCTGTTAATCAATTCACTGTTCAAACTATATTTCAGGCAAATATGCTCTGGATTTCCTTCGGGCAAGCTTTTCCCATGAGAGGAATAGCTGATATCATTTGCCTTAAATGACAATATATTGACAATCCTACAACTTTCTGGTCAGACAAAACAAGCCCTTTGGGGGCATCCACATGGGTTCTGTAAAAATAGTGAGGCAATTTTCTTATGATGAGAAAAGAAAGAGAATAGAAATTGGCAGATAAATTAATAAGTAAAAATAATAGTAGTTGCAGCCCTACACAGAGAGGCAGTTATTTAGTATATGACAGTTTACTATTCTTCAGATATTACTTCCAAATTGAACACACTAAAAATGAGTGAGGATTTATGATGTCATTTACCACTGACAGAGATATTTGATGTCTATCCTTGCAGTGGAAAACACTGCCCTGGGGGTTAAACTCAACTATCTGACTCATATCGACGTGCTAACCTCAAGCACGTGCAAAATTAACCACATTACAATTCTTCATGAGGCACATCAATAAAGTGTTTTTTTCAGGGGATCATTGCAAAGATCTTGGGCGGTGTCCATGGCACGGACTGTAGCACAGATGGATCACACAGAATATGTCCCCTCATTAATGGTGTAAATGGGGCCTGGCGAACTGTAAGTGCAGCTCCAGGTCCTCCTAACCATGTCTGACGACTCATGTCAAAAGCTATTGTCAGCACAACTGCTATGTTTAATGCTTTCACTCTGTCTTGCTCTTGCCATCCCTTCTTTCATTTCCAGGGTTGGAAAGAGACAGTAGGAGTTGGGGAATTGTGGGCTATTATGTGAATTCAGCCTCATCTTGGCAGTAGTTAAGATGTACGCACTGTTAAACCTATAAATATCCTATTAACTCCAATGTGACTTTTTCAATTTCAATTTGTAGCTGGTGTTTGGGGACTAGCTTTGTGCCAATTGGCGATATGACAGCATATAGAGAACTGACAGGATGATCGATGATTGTTTTCCTACACCAATGTTAAAGTGATTTTAACTAATTTACTATCAGAACTAAGATGTTATATATTCTCAAGAATCTTTGCCCTACTAGTCATTTAGAGAAGTCCAACTGCTGAGTCCCGTTAATCAGAGTGGGGGTACATTTTCAATCCATTGATCGGACACTCGCTCAAAACTCGCACTCAAAACTCTGTTTTGTAAAAATCTCCTCACCAAAATGTTTTTTTATATAAAATCCGTACAGTCTTTTTACAAGTGTTTATTCATGTTTGTTCTTTGACACTAAGACTATGATGATCCATTGTCTTAAAAAAAAGGTAGATTCTGTAAAAGGATCAGCATCTCCTTAAATAAAAGACAATGTAAAAACAGCAGCCTGTAAACACATAAGATTGAGGCTTGGCGTAAATGAGGAAGAAATCTTCCCTCATATTGGTCTGGATCCATGAATCTGACCCGTCAATGGCCCCTTGTTAATTCTAATGGGTCACAAAGCTCCAGCCGGGCGCCGCTGACGCTTCTAATGAAAAGGCGACTCACAGCCACGAGGGAGCACTTCAAAGGCGTCTCGGTACTTCATTATATTAGCCAACTCTTACAGCAACAGGACTGCTTGAATTCCTAGTCAAGAGTCGTCTTTGTTAAGCCATCAGCGAGGTAAGGCACAGATTGTACACTTAATTGCCATAAAATAGAAAATAATTAGAGCACAAGGTGCAATAAATAACTAATAAGAGCTTAAGCTTGACAGATCTCTGATGGACTAATACTGACAAAGTCTGCGTCACAAACTAGCGTGGGTAAAAAAAACAGAAGAAGAGACATGAAAGAGTTAAAAAACATTTGCGGGTCAGTCAGGACTGCTGATGTCTTTGGTACAAATACCCTCCGTGCATGTGTGCCTTTGCTTGGGGTTCTGTTGAGTACTGAGAATTAAAAGAACATTTCAATTTCCATCTATCACTTGTTGCTCTATTACTTTCTTTCTGCTTGAGGGTTACCAGGGTGCTCTACACTTTCTTCACCCTGTGAAACAGGAAACCAGAGAGCTGTGGCTCTCGCATTCAGCATGTCCTGACAGCATATACTCTGGAGAGATGACACTTGGCTACTCTTTCCAATATCACTCATCTGTTGTATATCAGAGGCCCCGCTCTGGGACTTAAAAACCACTATGGCATGAAATCTCCCACTCACAACTAGTAGCACATTTCTATCCAGAAAACAATCTATGCGGAGCCCGGCAGGTGCCAGAGGGGGTAAAAGCTAATTTGTGCACACAAATGACTAAACCACCCACTTACCACTAATGTCACCTTAGGGTAGAGCCAAATCAAAGTCACAGGTAACTGCAGCTAAAGCGGTCAGTTTGTTAGGAAGCCCTCAAAGTTGAGTTCAGTTAGCTGAACCTGATAAATTTGAAACCAACTGCATACACAACTCTATTTTTTTAAAAGCTGCAAGAACTTTCTCATAAATGAACAATTATACTCACCCTCTGGAGGACTCTTGATCTGGTTATTCCACACCACCACCAGTTTAGCCAAGCTAGGAACCCTGGAGATTTCTGTGATGACCCGGAAAAGACTCTCAATGCGATCATAGGTCAGCACCACTGCTGTGAACCCAGGTGCCCTTGGTGGAATAAGTGGCAAGAACAGAGGGCTGTTCACACTCGACCACGTCTACACAGGACAGAGAAAAAGAAGGAGATTAGGCTGTGCACATCATT
>CAAKHC010019383.1:38054-67614 GCA_901007825.1 Macroramphosus scolopax | reverse complement strand
GATTCCTTCAAGATGGAGAGCTGCGTGGCAATTTGAACAGTAAGCTCACTATAGGCACAGACAGCAAGGACACTTTGTGTTTATGTGTGAGGCGCACACAGACACTCAATCCCCGCAGTCCATCCAGCCAGTCGGTCATTTTACATGTCTCCTGTCCTAATTTCTCTGTTTGCATCCTTTCCTCTTTGAAGCTCTGGCATACAGTCCAAACAGATATTGCTGGCCAATATGTGCATCAGAGACAAATGGGTTTCCTCTCTGCATGGGGAAGCCAGTCCCATGCAACAGAAGGGTTGAATGCCCAATACCTCTTCCATCTATTTTTATCCTCTCACACATCCCTACGTTCTCCAGAGGGAACAGCAAGTCACCGTTCGTGGGACCCTTTGCTTTATGAGTGTGTGATGTCCTCATTGCAGCACTGTTGAGCGGTGAGCCATGATGGGTTTGCTTAGTGCATAACAAGAATATTTGTTTACAAGGCTGCACGGGCATATTACACATTTTGTGGATAGAAGCATAAACTATGATTAAAACTATAGTGAAGCAATTTCACTTCTTTCCAAAAAATAAATACAAGCATTTAGCTTTGTTAATCCAAGCCAGGGCTGGCGATTCATTTTCCCAAGAGGCCTGATGAGAAACTGGGACTGTTGTTGAGGGCCGGACCAAAAGGCTGAACTCAATTTTGCTCAATATTAATTTGATCTCTTTATAAAAAGCAGTAAATTGTATGGTTTTGATTAGCTGCTACTTGTCAATGTTACAATTAGGCTGTGAAAATGAGGTGCAGGCAGACTAAAATTATATCACTATTTAATCAATATTCACGAAAAGGATTTTGAAAATTGAGCATGTTTTTGCAGAATTGAATTAAGCTTTAAAAGTAAAAAAGTGCCATTGTTGTTTTGTTTGTAGTCTAATGACCTCATTTGCTGTTTTCAGTCATTTTTCTTGTTCAATGAGAGAAATCCAGTCTGTTTGAACAAGTGCAGTAAAGTCAGGTTGAATGTCTGAGGTGTGAAGGACAGCAGACAGGTGATGGCCAGTGAGAGAGGATCTGGATCTGCTCACCTTCATCACTGAGGATGTTTGTGCTACACAGGGCCCGCCCACCGCTCCCCTCATTCCCACCAATCAGCAGCGCGCACTCCCTACATGCCTGTGTGATTGACAGGCAGGTGGTAGACAGGTAGCAGGAAGCCCACACGTAAATTAACTTCACAATAAATAAAATGGGCAGTTGTATTGCGTGCATGATGTGCACGTATTTATCTTTGATTCCTAATTCACCATTAACCTCACGTGGACCGGACAGGGAACACCAACGGGCCGGATGTGACCCGCGGGCCGTAAAACGCCCAGGTCTGCTTTATCCTCGAAGCTCTTAGAGTCTGATGGGGCCTGTACTGTCATCTGAGAGTTGTAAGTGTTTCTCAAACTCATAGATCTACACAAATATAAATAATATACTATTAGGATACAAACTTAAATCATATATATATATATATATACAATACGCTTTTCACCTTGCCTTTATGTTCATATAAAGTCTAAACCAGCGGATGTTGGCTGACGCAAACAATCAATAGCACCACGTGCTAATTGGTAAGACACAGACCATTGACCAGTCAATATGTGCCAGGAGATGGAGAAAAACGTGGAAGGGCGTTATATACTGTACTATCATGAGGAAGGAGAGACATTAGGGAAGAGATGGCAAGAGAGGAATGACATTTCATGGGAGCTGAGCCACACACATGACTCCATGAGAAGAGCAGTGAGCATTAGTATGATATTGATATAGCTGAGCAGTGTCAATATATTCTAATTAATACGTTAAGCACTCAGTAGTATTAGTGTGAGAATGGCTTTGGTCTTCCATGAAGTGTGACTGCCAATTAAGACTAAGCCCAGGAGATAGCTAACTCTTCGCTGGCTACCTAATTGGTTTCTCTCTGAAGGACTGGTTTTCATAGCCGCTAATCGATTGGCCTAGAGAGGTAGAATGCAAGGTCCCGTGAGCAGGGGGGATCATTCATAAAATGTAAAACGCTCTTATGGAGGAGGATGATAAAACACAGAAAGTATAATAGTGAAAATTTATAGACATTATGGCCTGTACCAACAAGTATATGCATAGCATCTCACACACTTATGCATGCTTGCACACGTTCCCTTTCCGGCTATCCATGCAATAAAAGAAAAAGGCTGCTGGCCAGGTAGATTTCAGTGTAGCTGCTGCACACTAACATGGCTTCGCGGCCAGCGGGACAATAGTGTACAGTGGCTAATGATTTCTGTGACTCCCTGCGGTCATTATGATAATAGCTTATTAGTAAAAATAGTGAGCGGCCTGGAAAGAACCTGACGACGGCTCTGCAGCTAAAATACTCTGACACAGAACTCATGGCCATACAGTGAGCCAGCTCCAGCTAAGTCCACAAATGTGTGTGTCCTGGATACAGACCTTTTCCAGCCAGTAAAGCCACAGAGAGCCACTTGATTGACAGTAACACCACTTGACACCAGCATCCACCGCTCTGCTCCCACCTTATTGGTTTCATTAGGGTTCACCAAGTCAATGATGTTCTAGCTCCCTCACTCATCATCATACATTTTACACCGCAAACAGCCCTGGATGTAATGGCTGTATTAGCTCCACATGGAAAACAGGGTCATTATTGTAAGCATTATTCATAGTGTTAGATTTTAAGAGGAAGGGGGGAGTGGTACACAACCAAAGAGCAGTGTGTTCATACGCTCAGACAGTAATTTGAGTAGGTGACAACAGGCATCCTCGAATGACATAGATTATGTTAATGACTTTGCAAGTCATCACTCATCAGACACCGGTGACATGGAATTTGCTCGGAGATGATACTGAATGACGAAAGTAATCTGCTTCATGAGGATACTTACACAGTCTTGCTGTTTTCCGCTTTCCTACTATTCCAATAATAATTGAATGAATAACTGAATATGAAATACATAACCTCATAAATACACACAACAACTCGTGAGAAGTTTACAAATGTACTAAAGTGTTGTATCTACTCACCAACTATTGGTGGTAGAATGTTAAGTTAATATATGAGCCAACTGTTTATACCTGTAGGTTGAGTTGATCCAATATTGGTCCAAATCCCAATGTTTGCCCAATGTGCATCATGATAAACAAGACCAGCACACAGCTACGTTTGTTCTAGCGTGATATCTGTTGACTTATATTTGAAATGGCTGCTTTGGGAATGAGGTCTTTGTTGTTTTACCTGTGACCTCCAGTGGAACTGTGTCCTGCTCGTCATTGATACCGACCACGACCTCGCAGCGATACAGACCAGAGTCGCTGGAACGCAGCCCAGTCAGAGCAAGGCTGGCGTTGTATCGGTTGTCATTGTAACCGGGCAGTGTTACCCGACCCTGAAAGGCCTTCTTCACCTAGGGGAGAAAGGAAAATAAGGTATAACCGACGAGGGATGTGACAAAGAACGCAGAGAAGAGTGATGGATGTAAGAGGGAAGGAGAAAATAAGCAGTGAGGATGTGGTTAACAGAAGTATTAAATGGAGGAGGGAGAAAGTAAACAAAGGGTTTGGGGAGGGAAGATGAAAAGGAAGAACAGAGAGTAACTGATGCGAACTGTGACCTGGAAAACAAACAGCCGCGTCATTCGGAACAACAATCAGAACAATTATTTTCCATGGGCTCTCTAGGCCTAAAAGTGTACCTTGACTACATTGTCCTTTGCCACCAAGACAGACTGTTCCTTCTGCAGGCCGTCCGAGCCTCTTTGGCCCCACACCTTGGTCCACTTGATACGGGGCGGCTCATGGGACGAACCAGCCCCGGGGCGGAGGGTGAAGAGGCAGGGGAGCAAAACAGTTTTGGACAGCTCCTCATTAATGGTCTGATGGGTCACCTTACGCATATTCACCACCGTGTCAGCAGTGGTTATGCCTGAGGAGAGGAGAGGAGAGGGAGAGGAGAGGAGAGGAGAGGAGAGGAGTAAATCAATGACATCTTGCAAATGAAGCCGCAGGGCATTATTTCTCATTACATTGAAAAGATATAAGTTAATTGCTTCTCTAAAACATGTGCCAGGCTCTTTTCTTTCATCACCATCTCCTGTTTGAGGTGTAAAAGGGAACAGAGAAGAGAAAGAACAGAGTCTCTTGGTTCCCTGATTATTGGTCATTGATCCAGCAGATGATTATTGTGCAACCAGAACAGTGAGAGGCAGGGTAAACTGTGGAGGAAACATATCAAACGTACTTTCATAAGCCATACATCAACCCGGGATATGCATTATGAGATCAATATCCTCAGCTCTTTGCAGCTTAAAGATCCACCGCCAGATATTGCTTTGATCAAAACAACCGATAGACATAAAGGGCAACTTTATAACACATTCAGAGTGTGATGCATACAGGAGAGTTGTGTAAAACGTGTAACCTATTGGAGCAAACACTAGTAGCGTCATATATTATCAGACTCTAATCCTGAATGTGTCATCCTGTCTGAAAGGACAGAGGTGGCTCATTAACATTGCAGAGGAAAAAACGTGAAATTCATCCTCTCGGATACGGGTTATCGTTGTGTGTTATCTCCTTGTCTTTATCCAGAGTGCTCAGGGTGCGAATGAGTTTTACCTGTAAAGTCGTTACCCTCATCTGACTCTTTTCCAACTGCCTTATCTGTCTCCTTTTCCTATCTTCTCTCCCTATAGAACGTCGGCAAACATAATTCACTATGTCTAATCCAGCTTGTTCCAAAGCCCGACATCCCTGCATGCTTTTTTCAAAGAGCATGACACTTTAAGCCATGAAAGCTCGAGGGACGGCAATCAGCTACCCGCTTTGGTCCAAAATATGTCAACAACTGTTGGGTCGCGGCCTGAAGTGTAAAAACTGCACTGATCCGTTGAGTTATGGTATTGCGCCATCATTAGGTTACAATTTAGCACAAATGAATTCATAAATATAAAATGTCAACTTTGTTTTTGACTCAATATCTGAGGAACTTGTGACATTCCCATCAGCCTCGGCTTGCAGCTCTTAGCATGCTAACATGCTAAACTAAGACTATTACATGTTAGTGTTTCTGTGGAAATGTCAAACCGGCCTTTGTTCCAAAACATCGCTGTTCAATCGTCTAGACACTTTTTTGAGACGTGTGCCAGGGAGAAAATATTGGTGGAAGAAGTTGAATGTCAAGCTGTAAAGAATGCGTGAAGCAAGAGAAGGAAGAGATACATTATAAGATAGAGAGCAGACGTAAGGACGGCTTCGGTGAGGGGAAAAGAAAAGGTTGGTTGAAAGGTGGAGAAGACGAGTCTGTTGATTTCTTACCACTAGTGTCAGTTTCTGTTGTGAAAGAGACCGGTGCAAAGTTTTAACCCAGGTCATCGTGGTTGTAGCTGCAAAGTGGAGATTGAAAACCTTTCTCTGATTATAACTTCCCTGTTTGTTTGACCCATCACCTGATTTACCCCCCTTTGTTTTGTCACAAGTACAATAATCACCAGAGGATATCCGCCTGCAGTCGGTGGAGGAGGCTGCCGCTGTGAATACAGTTTGGAGTCTACAAGCCCATCACACTCATGGGTCGTGACAAGTCAGAGAAGTGTCACGCCGTCGCTGCAGAGACAAAGGTAATTCGCTTTAAATATATTCTGTTTGATTGCAGCGATGTACCTTTCTCTCACACTGACGGAAGGAAAACAGACTGGAGGGAGAATGAACAGGCACAGTCGACTCCAGCAAAACACAATTCAGGATCGTGACTGGTGGCAGGGGGAGAGATACATAAACAAAACCTGGAAGTGGGAAAAGAAAACGGAGGTCTGTGTTTTAGGAGGGAATAGGAGTGATGTGATGTGGAAAAGACTCAGGAGGATATGATGAAAAGACAGAGATGTACGCATGTGATTCAGCAGGAGGTGTGTTATGACTGACTTAGTGGCAAATTCATTCACACACACACACACACACACACACACACGATGAGCACATCTTAGAGAAGAATCTACCAGATTCCACCTGCTCTAGCTCTCTTTGCTCTATCCCCCCCGAGGATGTGGCACTCATCTTTGTTTACCGCTCACTCACTCGTGTGTTCCTCCCTTTCAAACACACACACATCAACAAACGCAGAGTAAAACGCCGTCCCGGAGGACAAACCAAACTGCGATTTCTGAGCCACCTTGCCAAGAGCTCGCTAGAAACAAAAAAAACAGATACAAATTTCTTCTTTAGCTGAGAGGCGTTAATAATGTTATATCTGCTTGCCAGATTCTTGCCAAGCTTCCGTCTGTCTAAGAAGCGTTTGGGTAACATCCTACTTATTCTGCCAATCGCAAGCCAGCGACATAAATTAGGTCAGCGAAGCTTTAAAATTACAATCTCATTCACACTCCTGCACCTCTAATACTCTTTACGCCCACTTTATTAGTACAGATCCTGTGCTGCGACTTGCACAACTAAATAAGATGGAATTAATTGCAGATCCTAAATTACATTGTAAAGGGAGACCAGGACTAAAACAATGCTCTCCTCCTCAATAGTAATGAATGTAAAGCAGCGAGGGTCCCCGTTGCCATTGC
The DNA here is from genome assembly GCA_901007825.1 of Macroramphosus scolopax. Classification (NCBI taxonomy): domain Eukaryota; kingdom Metazoa; phylum Chordata; class Actinopteri; order Syngnathiformes; family Centriscidae; genus Macroramphosus; species Macroramphosus scolopax. The sequence goes on along the minus strand of CAAKHC010019383.1, from coordinate 61,011 downwards.
TATATCAAATCTGCATTTAGATGAAAATGTCATCACATGCATAAGCCCAGAGAGACTTCCTTTTGTTGGATACCTATCTGTGTCTCATATTGCTCTGTCACCCCGTTTCTAAAGAAAACGTCTCACCAGGCTGTTGGGTTATTGTAAAGAGAGGAAACACTGAGGCTGAATGTCAATAGAAAGCAAGAGAGAGAGAGTCCAACCTCTGGACAACATTAAGGCCTGTTTGTCTTATCTAAATGTTAACAGGAGATCTTTCATTGACCTCGCTCGGTGTCTTTGTCTGTCTGTACGAGTGCTGAGAAGGGCAAAGTGTCAGGAGACACAGCTGCACCTCCTCCTGGAAGCACCACTTCAAACAGCTTGTAGACAGAGCTCGGATATTCTTATTTTCTTTCTGCTGGTTCACAGTGGAATCTACGCGATCATCACCATTAGCCCATCTGTCTTCACTTTAGAGGTGCTCCCGGATTATTAAACACCATCGGAGAGCCTTTATGTGTCTAGCACAGGGCTGAACACATACAGGGTGGGCGGTAATGACATTTCCACTGTAATAGGGAGACAATTATGCACATCATCCTTGTTTTTTTTCCTGTCTATCTTTCTTCCCTTGGAGCCTGCAGTGGGCTCGCAACAGATAAAGGTCACTTTGTCTTCAGCTTGTCCGCATCAAACCAGCCTGACTAGCAGGTCTGATGGAGTTCAACCTCTCCCGTCACTGCCACTCTACTCCTCCTCCTCCCTGCCTGTCAGCTGATTGTGTGTGTGTGGGTTTGTGCTGACGTGTGTTTTGGTTCATAAATCATGAGAGATGAGCTGTCTGACAGAGACTTGTTGCTATTAGTTGGTCACTGTGTTAGGAAATGACAAAACAAACAACTGGAGTCTCGGCAGGCACAGGTCACAGGGTTCTTAGAATTCTCAGAGTTGTCTTAAATCTGGAGCGGGTTGATGTGTGTTCATGCAAACGTGCAGTACAGGAAGACTAGAGATTGACCTTATTGTAGCATGTAGGTCAGTAGTTTCCTCACAACCTCACATCTGTATATGTTGAACTGCATGCTTGTCTTTTTTACATATTCAGCCGATGTGTACTGACTGACAGACTCTCTAGGTTGCACAAGCAATTAACTAGAATTAATTAATTGTAAATGTCCCAAGTGAAAACTATAATTATCATATGCATCGTTATGTCTGTTAAACTTGCAGTGAATTTGAGTTTACATCAGTTCTTCTTTATGGGACTTGTATAATAAGTAAAATACCAATGTGAACCTCAAAAGGAAGCAGCGAGTCACTGCAGCGCCAAGGAGCTGTGACTGTCCCAGAAGGATTACCGACAGAATATCTCTCCAGGGGATCTTTAACCAACAGCAGCAGGGAAATTGTGCAGTACGAGGGAGCAGCGGTCCAGACCAGATCGGCCACCCCGAACTCATTCTTTAAGTCGTAACCGAAAATTTGCGACCATAAATAGATCCTAAGGAAGTTAGCGTTTCCTCGTTTCTTACAAGATTCTGGTAATATGCTGCCCCCTTTTGGAGTATGAAAGTGTTCGCCAGATCACCTACGGACTGTAACTTTAACCCTAATAAAACACGTAGGAATCCACGAAACTGGGCTAAATAGCTGCTATAGTTCAATTTAAATCATCATCTAAAGTAAAATCAGATGCATTTTTCCAGCTTTTAAGAACAAGTGAAAAGAAGTTGAATTTTTTTTGTCCTCTAATATCAATAAAACATCTAGACAGTGGCTGCATGTGTGGGTTTGTTGTTCCTGCCTGACAAAACAGTTTGCTGTCTTTATTGTTTTGTCACAGGATGTAGAGCAGCGCATCCTTTTTACAAGACGTTGAAATGAAGACAAATGGAGGAAATAACATGAATAAAGTGGCGGCTGCTCTCAACACTGATACGACATCATTTAGAAAGGGAGATGGACAGAAATAAACTTAGCCTCAGACTCCGCTGACCAATAACCACGGCAACCGAGCAACCACAAATGGAGAAGGGTGGGGGTGGGGCATCTGATGAGGGCACAACACACACACACACACACACACACCAAACCCAAACTAAGTGCTTTGGGGGTGTTCTGTTCAAAGAACAGATCTGAGGATATGTGCTGTAAAATGTATATTAGATGAGGGGAGACTGTTTTCCTTCTTTTTCGGGTGAATGTATCACTTGTCCGTGTTTAACTGCAGTGCAGCTGCTTTCCCCCCACAGGATGCACACCACCCGGAATTTACAAAGACACACACATGAATAAAGACACAAACACACAGTCACACACTTTGAAATGTAGATGCAAGTCGTCACTGATCGAGTGAAGTTTTCTGCGTGTTCTCGTGTGTGTGCACTTCCATGTTTACTGTCAAGCACAGCAGGTCTGCTGGGTGGATTGAATCATGTTTTGGAAATTGCTCTTGCATGAGATCCTCTCCCCAAAGCATGCATCCAAAACACCACAGCCTCCTCCTTCCCTCCTTGTACCTGCCCTTTTACACCTTTTGCGACCCAGATTGCCTCCTCCAGTCTCCTCTTGAGGCTCCTTCTCTTGGTAACAGATCTAAACTCTAATCTCACTGCAGGTTTCTCCCTGTGATAGCTGACTCCTACCACGCCATGCGAGGCTTCACAGCTACTCCCCTAAGCCAACTGCTGTGACTAATGTTGCACCTTCTGAAGCATAATGATACATTTATGTCGCGTGGCACGCAGCCAACATTTCAAATTCATTAGCACACATATGCACACACAGGATTGGTTGTGCAAAAGTGCATGCATGCTCCCACTATCATTAACGCACCCAAGTGCAAAAGGGCGCCCTTCATCTGCCCCATATCCTGACCTCTTTCCAATAACTGGGTCCTCAAGCAAACTGTCACAATGTGAGCATTAGTGCCAAACCTTCCCTGTAGTCCTCTACCTCCCATTGAGTATTTCCAGAGTTACACAGCTAATAAAAGTACAAAATGCAAGAAGAGAGAGAAGAAGAGACGTTAATTCCCTCTAAAATATATCTCCTCCAAATCCGTGGCAAGGATTGTCTATTTGCATGACATCCACTGACTCCTCAGAGATGCTTCCTGTGTGGGGAACGGCACACTCTGCTCAGCAATTTGGCTGCATAATCTCCCTGGCAGAAGTAACCTGAAGGTTTCCAACACAGTCAGATACACACATTGAGAAAGACAGACGAGTTGGTTGGGATTTCAGTCATGTATCTGCCTGGAAGTCTGAGCATTCAGTCACAGAAACGGCCCTAGTGCTGGTTCTAGTAGCTATATAAATGACAGAGACAATACAGGGAGGGGAATATGACAAGGAAGGCAACAGGGAGCAGGGAGGCCGCGTGCAGTCTGTCCTACACATGCCCTTACACATGCATATACACGGATACACAGCGGGGAGTTCAAGGAGAATATAGAGAGGGCAAAGAAAGACTTAGGGATGTGAGTTTTCACAGCAGAGGTCTCCTGCATAGACAAATGGCAAATAGATGGATACAGTGGAGTAGCCAGACCATACAAATCAGATTCTTGCCATAAGTCTTATCATGTGAGTCAGTAAAACTCAGATAAAGTAAAACAGATGCAAACAGATGCAAAATGTCAAGTGTCTCTCTTGAGTTTGGATAACTTGAAGACAGATAATGAGGAGATTAGGATCCTAAACACTTTTCAACTGGATCAAAGTGAATTTTAATGAATCTCTCGAAGAGATTTGACAAAATATTAAAATCTTTTCACTCTCTTGGAAACCGAAGAGAAGATGAATGTGAACTTTTCTTCACACACTTTTCGCCTCGTCTTAGAAGTGCTGCTGGGGCAATTATGAGCCGATGAAACATGTGGAATAACTGGCTTAGTAGTTCGGCTGTGAGGGTTTGACAAGTGTTCAAGATACGAACACTGTCAGACTGAAAGACAGGACATGTCAGCATGACTGCAGAGATCTAACAAGTTGTTTTCAAAAGCTGCAAATCCCAAATTGCAACCATTCAGTCACTGATGACCGGTTGGTCTATAATATTTGCAACTGTCGCTCCAATCATTCATGAATCCTCATTGGCAAAGGCAGACATGGGGAGGTTTCGCAAAAAGTTTGGCGATATCATCAAGAAACAAACACAAGCTGCAGCACATACAGAAATGCAAATGATCCGAATTATAACCAAATAAAGTTGTTTGATTATGCTTTCAGGGTGCTGGATGAATGTTTTGTTTGTTTTCAGATTTGTGTTTCTGTGTTAGACGTCTTCCAGGACTTGATCTGGGTTGGAGTTATGTTTGACAGGAGGGACATCTGACGTCCTTTATCACACATCAGTTTACCTTTCATCCAGTCCCAGTGCTTCCTTTTATGCCGCACAAGCAGGTTTTGATCTAGTACTACATCATGTGCACTGTACATCTTTGAGCGTGATACCACTTTGTTCCTGAAGAGGTGATAGTGAGTCCATGTAGCATGAATAAGCCGCGGCTGTACCAGAGGGCTGCACCTATTCTCATAGAACCTGCAGTTATATATCTAACAATCCCTCTCCGGAGGTCTTTATCTGGCAGATGGGATGATGGAGACACATGACTTGCTTGGTTGCATCTATCATGCATCACGTGACCGGATGTCCTGCTGTTTACAGAAAACGGTCCATCAACTTCACAGGTGGATTTGGTGTGTTTCCACCTTAAGTTACTCGTATCTTTAATATCTCACAGGTAAAGGTTTGGAGTACGTTCGACGTCCTACAGTTGGATGAGGACTCACCACAGCCTGTCGTTTGAAGCAGAAGGAGGGCCAGCAGCGGCTGCAGTCCACACACATGCAGTACGTCCCACATCCTCCTGCACCTGGAGACAAGAGACGGAAAGTGAGGGAGAAAAGGTGAGCGCACAGAGACAGTCGGATATCTACACATTACGTTCTTCCCCTTTCTCTGATTCACATTGTCCGCATTGATGAGTCACTGGTAGTAACTGCTAAGAGCCTTCGGATAGAGAGCTGTCAATTCATTCTGTCTTCCAGTTTAATTGACTGTTTCATAATGTGGGTGCTGACGTTTTCTAAAGCCCTTTGAGTCTGTGACTGTAATTAAGAGCTTTTAAATGTCTGTTCAACTAAACTCAACTTGATAACGTGCTTCATCTCTCTCAAGTATTATTCAAAAAGACGATGTTATCGTTACACTTCAGAGACAAGTTTTTCCCATTTTACAGGGAACACTTACTTGTCCTTAGTGAAATTTCAAGCCTCATTTCACTTTTGTTTTTACCCGTTTATTCAGGGTTGCAGGCTGGTGAGACCCTTTCCCAGCATGCACTGGGGAGGCCACAAAGAAAGACCAGCCTGAATGTGTTAGACTGGCAGCATCCCTGGGTGTTTCACAGGCGCAGATGCTCGCTGTCAGCCAGCGCTCTCCAAAACCAACCGCCGTACACTCTTTGAAATCTCCGCTGCCACGGAGCCAAACTGAGAGTTTAAAGAGTTAACTCACTAAATAGCAGAAATGTTTGCATGAAGGCAATGTAAGTAGCAGTTAACAGCAGGCAAGACAACAGGAGGTGGAAATAAAGAGGAACAAGCTGAACATTTCCTCGCACTCATGTTGGGTTTTTCCTGCGTATTTGACTAATACATGTGCCACTTCAGCCACAGGACGTAGACCAAATGAGAGAGGTCAGCCCCAGCCGAGGGGCCCGAGAAACCCTGTAAAGTGTAAATAATGAACATGGTTTCTCTGGAGACTTGGCGTGGCCTGAGGGCAGGGGAGGAGCTGGTTGTGGAGATGCCAGACACAGATAGCCAGTGTCAGTTACTACAGCGTAGATTCTTCTTCCTCACTATCAAAGGTAGAAGACACAACACTGACCTCATGACAAATATCTCCGCTGTGCCATGGCTCAATGGAGGCTGGTTCAAGGGTCACACAAGGGTGTAAACACATTATTTAGAGGCACAGCAGCCCTGAAACCATTTAGTCCTTTCATTCCATCGCACAATGGAAATGAACTGCTCCTCTTTTAAAAGACGTTTTTGAGAATGCGTCTAACAATCTGCAATTTTACTTATCTAGACTTTAGGTCCTTTTAGGATTTCCATATAACACTGAATAGCTGCACTCTTCAGAGCAATCTACACTCTCTCAAGAAGTCATTTTTCCCAAACAGATTGAATTTTTGAACCCCAGGATATTATTTTTACTTCTAGATTCCATGGTGAGAATGTGCTTTCCTGCTTTTCCACAAGCACTTGAATGCACCGACAAACGAGTTCAACCAAAAAGTGCAGACATCCAGAAGATATTCAAATCTCTGTTAGATGACTTCAACATGCTGAAATATTCAGAAACTCTTATCTCCTGCAGGTTGATAAAGAAATATTCAGTAATCATTTTAAGAGCGGCGGCAAATGGCATTTCAAGTGTCGCAAATCACAATAAAGACTGTAATTGTAATATATGGAATATGCATTTACCTACCAAGCTCTGTTTTTTTTTTACTCTTGAACACAATGGAAATCTCATAATGCTGCTATGGTAGTAACAACTTGACAACAAAATCATCCAGTTTTATGTATAATAATAATATCAATGGAAATATAATTATAGTGCAGATTCATATAGGTGTTACCTCTCTTATGTTTCTCTCCCCTATTCATCAATAGCAGCTACTTATGAGACCTCCTTGAGGCACGTTTACAGGGCCCCTCAATATTTCTCTCTTATTTGCTCCACCTATCATCTCTTTAGCAACACTCTTGCTATTGAATTCTTCTCCTGTGCTTTCCTACACCTCCTTTACCTTTAACATGAGGTTATTTACGGCGACACACATTGGTGGTGAGCTGTGTGCAGCAGTAAAACAAAAAAACATTGTTCTTCTTTTTTTTCCTGAGCATGCCCCATTGGCCCATCTTCTCCTCCGCCTCCAGCAGTCAGTCATTCTAAGGCTTTGGTCTCCGTGTTGAGAATATTCTGCCCTCCTTTTCATCTTTTTTTTCCCCTTTTCACCGTACCTGAATAATACGACTTATGCACCTAATAGGATTCTAGGACAAAGACTTTTAATTATCTGTATGCTTTCTCAAGCTGGCACATGGTGACCTTTCAGAAGATAAATCCTCTGGGATCAGTCCTGACATTACAGCTGTCTTTCAATAAATATTGCAAAGGTACAGCAGTTCCTATTCCAACAGCCACACATCCATCTCAAGTAGTTTGGACTACTGTGATGTTCCTGCAACAACCTGTTAAACCAAAATGAATCTCTGAACTCTGCAGCTAGTTGTTTGGTTTAGTTGTGAGCTTATCACCCCATTTTTTAATAACCCGCACCAGCTCACATCACAATCCTTCATGGCTTCTCACATCCCCCGCCGTTGTTTGTTTTTTTAAATTATACCTATCAGACAATGAGAAAGTCTTTAGCTTGTTTAACTATGAGCCAGAATTACCCCCAGTTATACGAGATCTGCGAGCTCTTTGAACATGTTGATACAGCAATTGAAAACGTATTTATTCAACATTATTTTAATGTGTCACTTTTCTTTTGTTTTCCTCTCTTATCTTCCACATATGCTATTGTTCTAGGCAAACCCGCTCTTGCTATTTGCTTCCTCTTCTGTTTGTTATTCATTTGCATGATTAGTTTTATCGCAAAGTATTTGCTTGTTTTAATTTTTTCTTATGTCTTCACTGTATGAAAGGTACTATACAGGTTTTATTTGTATCGTTAATATTTTATTACACAGCCACATACAGTCTAAATTTACCTGCAGACAAAACACACTGATCATAAAGAGTCTGCAGTATGTTGGAGGACCTGGGCTGCATCGACCCTTTGGTGCTGTTTCATGAAATAACTCCCCCAACCTGTGCCGAATGATCTCCTCCTGTAAGTCAGCATCCCTTCTCCTGCTGTGTGTCAGCCAGGAAGATCCAGACGGATCTCAACATGTCAGGCAGGTGTAATGTTCACCATCCTGCCTGCCAAGGATGCTGTAGACGTTACAGACAGGCTGGGAGACAGACAGCTAGACGCTCACAGACAGACAGGATTACAGATAGATGCTCGACAAACATGCAGAGCCGAGCTGCAACATTTTGTTTCCTGTCCTCAAAGATATTTACAGGATCCAGCTCAACCTTTCTGGAGGAAGATTGATCCAACCCATCTGTCATCCCGTCTTCACCCTCCACCTTTTTCTGTCTACATTTGAATGCATTCAGCCGCTAATCTCCATCCTCCACCATCTGCATCTATGACCCATAGAAAGTGGGTTCTTCCTCCTTTTCTCTTCTTCCCTCAAACTCCCATCACGCATGAGGCATTGTGGAGGGCTCATTAATCACTCCGTCACTCCATCACATTACCCTGCTGTTGTTCCCTTTTCAGTTAGCCACATCCATATCTATGTAGAAGTTACTCAAACGGGAAAATGCAGCAACGTTTAGAGGCAAAGGACCGTTTCTCCTTCCAACGTTTGAGGGAGCAACTGAGGTTGAAGAAGAGGGTTCATTAACACAAGGATGCTAACGGAAATATCCAACTGGAGACACAACAAGTTTCTGGAACTCTAGTCTAGTAAAGGTCGAGCCAAAGTGGTCCGACAAAGAGAGAATGGTTGTTTATAAGCGATTTAGAAACTGGATAACGGACCTGTCTTGCCTCATGTTCGCCCCCTTCACGTCAATACAGTACTTCCAGTTGATGATGATAATGTAACTGACGATATCATGTTTTGAGCTACACATGTGAAAGGTCACAACCAGGACTGAGATCGCTAAAGCTACCTTACAGAATTACACAATCACCATCAACATGAGAGAGAAAGAAACGCTGGAGATAAGAGGTAGACACAAAGACAGGCGCGGTAGGTTGGTGGAACGACAACGGGAAGAAGAGCAGGAGGAAGTGTGTGTGAAAATGATATGGCGAAGCAGAAAGAGTTACCAGGAAAAGCCAGAGCTTACGTCGACCTCACTCAAAGCTTAAACTTGAATCCTAAGCAGCCACACATCTCCCCTGATGCTTCGCTGGGCCTGTATGTGTACGCTGGGAAGCGAACGGCAGCCGGTGTGAGGAGGAAACAATTCCGGTCGTCCGAAAGAAACGAAATTGCAGATGTAGTTTTGAAAGGTGCCACACAAACACAGATCATTCATAGTTTGCTCTGCGGTTCTTGAAAGGGGAAACAAGGTTTGGAGGGGGTGACAGGCGGGAAGGAAGAAGGAATACAGGAGAGGATGAGACTGAGCTTGTTCCAGCATTACCGCTATGGAGCTGTCATTTACAATGAAGTGGATCACTGCATGCAGGCACACACACCCAAACCAACACACAGTGCTTGCAGCGTACCAAGTGTGTGTATTCAAATGCTGTAATTCTGAATAATAAAACACATGGATGGATAAAAGAGAGAGAGAGAGGCTGTGTACCACGCGATGCTGACCATGCTCCATCATACAAAGCAAGTGCGACACTGTTGAGCAGCCTGATGGTGCAGATTGGGAATAAGCTGTGGAGATGCCCAGAAATATACAGAAAGCTATTACTTACAGCTGAAAGCCACACGGGTCTCCCTCATTCACACACAACGCCCACCAACCAGTGAACAGCCAATACTATTAAAGAGTCAGCTGAAAGTGGAGGATCACCCGTTTCATTCTGTGGAACGTATTACCTCGCTCTCTGTGACCAGCAAAGGTGAGCTCATCCTACAGAAGATGAGAACAAGACGGGGGCAACATGCAGAGACAGACAGACAGGAGATGATGGGGAGAAGAGAAAGATTGGTTAGGGGGGAAGGAAACAGAAAGATCAAGGTAAAGGGATAGAGAGGGAGGGAGGGGGCCAGAGGGGAAGATTCTCCTGTAAAAGGAGGTGACAGAAAGCTTTTTATGTGCAGGAAGGGTGGCCAGGCAATTTTCAAATGTCTGCGACTTCTCATTTGCGGGGCTGCAAAGCCACTTTGTACGGTCGCAAATGTTAAACTTGTTCTGGGCACATCAAGGTCCCCTTGGATGCCTGCTTGTCTTTCGCCTAGAATGTAAATGTGGCTTGTGACGGGGGTTCAAGGAAGAAATATACACAAGAGTTTAAAAAGCCAGAGGAGTGAACCTTCAAGGCTCATGTGGACAAAAGGATGTTCTGAGTCTGCACATCTGTGTATGTGGGTGGATGTGAATGGAGGAACAAATGTATGAAAAACAACATGAGAAGTTCAAATAGCTTGTTATGCCCGTTTCCCGAAGCAGGAACAGCTACTGTTGCAATATCTATATTTATTATTATTATTATTATTATTTTTTTAGATCTACCAGTAGATTAAATGACTCATTTCAACATCACAGTCCGACTTGTTTTTTTCCCAATAATTTAGCTGTTGTGCTTGTTTTCTGAATCGAGCAGAATGTGTCTGGGGAACAAATACCCAACGTGGGATGTTCAAAATCATAGAAATGGAAAAATAGAGACTGCGACTAATAATTGTCAAATCTAGCACACCCACCAGTCTTAAAGCTGAGCGGGATCAATACGTGGGAGTGAAAACTACAATATATATATATATATATATATATATATATATATATATATATATATATATATATATATATATAAACACAGCCTCCGTGATGGTTGTTCCTCAATCAATCTTAATAACGACACAAATAGACATAGTCTGACCAAACCTTTGTCACATTTTGTTTACAGTTGTACGTAGTTGTGGTGGAACGAGGTTATCAGTTTATTAAAGGAGGTCTTGGAATGAGACATGATTCACTGCCAAGCCTGCCAAGTTCTTTCCTCTCTGCTCCTCTCTCACATGTTTATTCTCTCTCCTCTATTCCTCTATTTGTTTTCCCTCTCGCTCCACTCGTACCAGTATAACGCTGCATTTCCACCGTCAATCACTTTTCTTTTTTTTCCTTCTGTTCCCTGCTCTCTGTTTCTGTCTGTCGGCCAGTCCGGGGACGTTTGGGATACAGTAAATCCTTGTTGCTGACTGCAGGTCGTAAAAACACTTCAGTTAATCAGAGTCAGTGGTGCAGGGACATCGGATCATGCCGAGGCAAAGGCAAGGGAGCCTATCAATACATTTACAGAATCAAACCGATACCGGTTCCCTCATCAAAACAAAGAGTGAGGCTGTCTATTGATCAGTAGGTGAATATTGCACCAGGTGGCTCTGGACTTACAGCAGTGTAGTCATGGTGTTTTTGGAGGAAGGGGGGGTCTAAGTGATAATTCTTCTTAATAATATCATCCTTTGTGATATTTTACCATGAAAATCCTTCAAATATCACCATAGCTGTAATCTATTAATTTGAAGCAATTGCCTTTTCCAGCTCTAACACAGCGAGCACACACCTGTAATATTAAGCAGGTCCCCTTTGCGCAGCCAAATCATCTCTGAAGGTGCTTTGAAGGGGTCTGCTTGGTCTGCTACAAAGTTCAGGTATTTTGTATGTTTAAGAGAAACATCCTCACGAGAGGCAGTTTTCCTAGAAGAGTCCAGGGAAGGGAGTTTCGGCGTGGTTACCATGAGGCTGTCCATCGACCTCTGAGCTAGTCCTGAAAACACTAATGGGAAGAGAATTGTTACTGACTGGTTAACCAGTATGTGTGGCACATGCACGAACATTAACAACACCCAACCCAGACTTTTCCCCCTGGCAACACAAGGTTTCCCCACTAGAAGGAACATGCAGTGTGTGAAATAAAACCCTCCCTTTGTTCAGTCCTCCACCTCCCATTCAGCCACACATACAGACCAGCCTGATTAATGAGAACGAGAGCTGCCTGCCTTTTGAATCTCATCTAATCTCTCCTGCATTTTCCTGCTGTATGGAGGAAGTTAAGACTCAGTTTAAGAGATGACTTGAGGAGCAGGGAAGGGTTGAAAAGGTAAGTGATTGATAAGTGCGGATGCAGTACGTATTCAGAAGGACTTTAGATGAGGCGGTGTCAGTGTGTTTGTGTGTGCGTGGTTTTCCTCTCCTGGCTCTTCAAGTTCAAAATTCCTTCCAATCTTTGTTTATTTTGCTCATTAAATCCACTCACAAACAGACGACACACTGGGAGGCATATGTGTCTGTGTCCCCTCCGTCCTCAGCACACACAAGTGTGCAGAGAGACACCCACCGAAGCCCGGTGGCAGGGGGTAATCTGCTGCTTTGATGGACAGTTAAATCAGTCTGCATCTCATCAAGTGACCAGGATGAAGATGACAGATGGTGGGCTTGAATCAATGTCATGGGGGTTGTGTGTGTGTGTGGTGTGTGTGTGCTGATGCCCGGACTGGCCAGTGTCCTTTTACCTCCCAACTAAAAACTGCCGGCCTGACTGAGATTGGAAAGAAACTTCGTTGAGCCCATATTTGGCCTTGAATGATGCTGTTGGCTGAGGGTGGGTGTGGCCTAAAATCAGACGTCCACCTTATAAGACTCACATCTGTGGGTCTTATCATGTCTAGTTTGGCCTTGTCCAGTCTACACAGCACTTTCTAGTGTCATAATTGAGCCATAAGTGCCTGAGATGGGGCCCAACAGGGTCCGCCATGTGTGGCTTTGTACGGCTGTACTTACTGTATATGCTTATTCTACTCAAATTCGGAAGATGAGGCTAAAGGAAAGGAACAGTGGAGGTAATCTGAGCCTCTGAGAGGAGCCAAGGATGAGAGGCGAGAAGTGAGGAGTGTGCTTGAACAAGCAGCACAATTGACAGACAAATTAAGAGAGAAAAATCAAATCAGATTTTAACATGTGAGATGCAAAGTTAAAAATACAGCGTAAAGGAGAGTGACTGAAAAAAAAAAGTGGCGAATAAAAGGAAGCGGGCAGCATGCAGGCGGTGGCTGTGACTTGATTGTGTTTATGAAATACACACTTAGATTGATGATTTAGCCATGAGAGCATGCAGATGTTTCCCCTCCCTTGGCAGGGACGACAAAGCAGCCCGAGTGTTGTTAAAGTGTAAATAAGTATGATGAGGAACGTGTGAAAGTACAGCCATGAGAGACGCAGAGGCGAGGAACAACCGAGTTCCCTCCTCTGTGAGAAGAAGATAACACGAGAGATTGAGGAAGGAAATGACAGAGAGAGACTGACGATGCAGCCTGGCTATTTCCAGCTTTATTGCCGCGCGCTGCGCTTGGTCTGAGCTCCATTCCTTGGTCTTGGATGGAGACGGACTGGGATCCCTGAGGTGTATCGATTCTCAGCCACACTCATTTGGGAGAATCAGAATTTATGAGACCTGCCTGAGGCCAAGGTTTATTTACTTTTTTTTATCTGGTGCCTCCTCTGGCCCCATCTGTCTGGGAATATGGGCTACCTGCTGGGGTCCAGCAGCTCGCAATGTCCAGGCGTGACAACTAATTTCAGGGTACGTGTGTGAAAGAGTTGTGCAGAGATATCGAGCAGCAGGCCACCTCCACTGTTCACATGCTCCATAAATCAAAACAAGGCTGCCAACACAAATTGACATTTCACAGAGGGGCATAATTTCATTTGAGGTGCACCAGATTGTTAGTTTTAGGCTGTTCTTCCAACGCCATTATGAGCCTTCTACCAGAGGGATCAATTTAAAACAAGCTCCCTTCATTGCTCCCTCATGCAAAGTTTACAGTCTGCAAATTACATCCTGTCATTATTTAAGTTGGTAATTGACATCAGAGGTTTCCAGGGGCTTCTTCTCCCTTTGACACCATCTTCTGAATGAGATTACAGCCTTTATCCACAAAGTCAAAATACCCATAGACCCCGTTCAAAGTAAACAAGTGTTTCCAAGCATCTTGTATTGACATTTTACTTCAATTAAATTCCCCATATCTCACAGCCAGACACTGTTACCTTGTGCCCTCCTATCTCTGTCTTGGCCCTCCCAGTCCTCCCTCCCCTCGTCACCGCCCCAATCTTGTAAGCTACACACTCTGCCTGATAATTGGATTTCAACAGACAGTTCAAACAGCAGTATAAAATAATTAGCGTGAAAACTGGGAATAAATCTTAGGCTTGGTGATCATGTCTCTGGCCTGGCATGTGTCTCTGGAAGCACGATGGGAATACGCCTGACATCCTGCAGCTGCACGCACGCTCAGATGTCATTTGAGTGTGTGTGACACGACGTAACAAAGCACTGGGAGTTTTCACCTTCTCAGTTCGGTGAGTCTGTACAGTTCATGTATGCGTGCAGCCGTGTGCTTTTAATCTGTGATTGCCTTCTGATCTGGACAAATATATGTGTGTGTGTATGTGTGCGTGTGTGTGTCTAGGCAGTGATGAGAAGCCCTTTAAGTGTGAACCAGATGTAGCAGAGCATTGATACTGTCTCTTGAGACAGGAACAAAGAGGCCAGACTCCATCAGGCAGGCTTTTGATCAGCTCAGCTCTGCCGTGTTCAGTAATTGACAGTCCTCACATCCTTGCATATGTCCTGCAATATATTACAATGGCCTTTATATTATATGTACACTAGAGGCAGTTAGTCACATATTTCCTGCTGGCTGTCTTTGTAAAAATCTGTGCAGGGGTACCACAAGATTGACGAGTTTGAATCTAGGTGGTTTTCTTCTTTCCATGCAGCAGTTTTGTGCAAAGTCTGAAGCTTCGCTGGAGCTCTGCACACCTCTCTTTCTGTGCAATCTCCCAAGTGGCCTTATCACCAGAGTTAATGTAATGAAACAGATTAGTACCTGCAGCCTAACACTTGACCAGGGAAAATTAGAGCCAGCTGTAAAGTGCTTATTCATCTCCACAGAATCCACCTTCAGAAGAAAAGTCAAGAAAAAAAGATGAAGCGCTCCAGCCTGAATTTAAAGTAATGAAGTAATTTAGTTGCTACTGCTGCTTTATTTGGAGCAAATTCGCTTTATAGTGGGGAACAGCGTTAGCAGCCTGTAAATCTGATCATATTTATAATATTTCGCCCCGCTCAACGGAGAGACTTTTACATTTTTATTGACTTAAAGATGACGTGTGCAGCATCGCAGCACTCGAACAATTCATTCAAAAGTGGCGTCTTGTTTACGAGTCAGCAGTGTTTTCCCAAGACCACTTAACAACATATGAATGAACACACACACACACATGCACACGCACGCACGCAGGTCTCAGTGTGGAGTACAGCTGCTGAGTCTCCTAATTCATAACAATACCAACTGCACAAATGAAAAGGAAAGCTAACTGTGTTAATTGTGCATTACAGTCACACACTTAATCCATTTATTTATGACACGCTGCCATTTGTGTTCAAATGTAACTTGATCTTCTAATCTTGTCGGGTTAATGGTTCTTATTGTTGCTCCACAGCATCAGTGCTGGAGTGCGGAGCTATTACCCCGTCATATATCAAGACCTCAGTGTCATCCCAAATGGCTAAGTGTTTTGAACCAATTAACTCACGGCGGCATGAATCTTGCTGAAGGCAGGTGATTATTAATGACAGTGGCAGAGCGGAACAGCCACCTTCAATCACACCGCAGGTAAATCCTGGTCGCACAACCAAGAGGATGACAGGGGAGGACCCTTTAACTCCTGCCAAAAGGGGGAATTAATCAGCTCCGTTCTTAATTTCTCTCCGACTCATGTTAATGTCGTTCCCGCGCGATGCTCTAAATAAGCCATTAAACACCATATGCGCACAAGAACATAACACACACACTCACCGCTCACCTGATGACAGACAAGGATAAGAACGGTCATTTGTGAGACAGGAAGTGTTGGCATGCCAACGTGACCTCCTGCAGCCTGTATAGTAATAACAGAGCACAGTAACAACAAGAGGAGATTCATGGAATTTATAAGAGAGAAAGCACATTTATTGACAAGAAGGAGGACGACAAGAAGGCAACACTAGGAAGATTGAAGGAGTGGAACAGAAGATTAGAAATGATTCAGGAGAGGGAGAGTATTCAGTTAGCACCATCATGCTTCTCTGTATTGGGCCAACTGATGGGACAGTGATGCATGGCTATTTCCTCCGACCATCTGCAACATGAAAGCACAACTGTGTAACTGAGCCATAGATGGAGAGCCTGGGAGCGGCGACATTCCCCGGATAACACACTTCTTAATAGGTTGCTTAAGTTATCTATTCCTCTCACTCCATCTCCACATTTTTTAACTTAAGTGTCTTTTGTAGCACGACTAACAAACACCCCACTCTCCCAAGAGCCTCACAATGTCAGTGCTGATGTCTTGCAGGCTTTATAAATACCAGAAGTGTTCAACCAGGCAGCATGAGAAGGTAAGTGATTCGCCAACACAAAACAAACAAGCAAATCGTAGGTGGATGGTGAAGTCAGATGAAGGTGGTGGCTTAAAATGAAAAAACGAGGGCATCACCAAAGTTATTGTAGTTCATCCTCAGAGGGATACGACTGTCTCGACCAAACTGCACTGCAATATATCCAATACATGTTATCTGTCTCTAAAAACGACAAGTCGACCTCATTGTGGCGCGAGACGAAAGCTCAGGTAGCTCGAACCTGAACAGGATTCATCATTTGAGCTCCATGAATAGATCTACCAAGTCCATCTGGTCTTTAGAGAGATTCCTTTAATGAAATGAAACAATGACATCATCGTAATAGATGAAAAAAAAGTTAGGTGCCCCAAAAAAGAATTAGGGCACGTAGTCATTAGGATTCAGCCTCTGGGGACCAGTAATGTCTGCACCAAATGTCATGGCAATACATCCAATAGTAGGTGAGTTGTTTCAGTCAGAACCAAAGTGGTGGACTGAAATTGAACGACACTTCTACCCCCGGTGCCACGTCACAGGTCCGTCCTACAAACAAATCCATCACTACTGCACAGATCCTGGTTCCGCATGATCTCTCCGGTGCAACATGGCCGGCTCTTTTGGCTTCATATTTGTGCAGCTGGAGGAGGTGGAAGCCTGGAGTCAAGAGGAAGTCAAGGAGCGGGACTTAACACGTTTATACAAAGCAATTCCAGAGTGTCAATTCCAGGGATCTCACATAAAGTGGTGTGGCCTGCCGTCACCTCGGAGTGATGGACTGTCGTCGTCAGCCCTTTGCACTCGCGCTTGTAATGTTTTGCATCAGAAAGGAAAAAAGAAAAGAAAAACAACGGGATGGAGTCGAGGTTGAGAGGACAGAATTAACATGGTTGATACGTTTAGCAACGCGAGCTTGAGGCGAGTGTAGAATAAGTGGTGACACTGATTGGAATGTTGTTTCCTTGTATTAGTAATGGTTTTAATCAGCTGTTTCTGTGCAGCTTCAAATGACTCAGTCAATACATTCTTAGCCTCATTCCAATCCCTCTCTTTCTGTCGAGGCTCCACCAGAGGCTCTGCAGGTGTCAGCTCCGGGTTCCAACTCAACACTTAAGGACTAAATTGGAGCAATTAATTACCCAGATTGGCGATGTTAACCTCCACCTCTGCCACCTGTACTCTCGGCAGGGCAAACAAACCGGTTCTTTCATACGGTTGCTTTATCTGTTTGGCGTTATCCAAAATACTGCAGTGGCTCTGCTTATCAAGACTTCATGAGAAAAAGGAATTAATCTACAAAATGACATGCTGTTTATAAAGAGCTGTGGCATTGAGATGGAAATAAAACTGTGAAATATGTTAAACTGATCAACCTTGATTTTTACAGGCTGGTTTGACTTCTCCTCTCCGCTCCTCTGACCTCTTTCTTGGCTCATTTCCCATTAAATCTCATGCACCTGCAGCGGTTTGTCAGGCTGCTCTGGCTAATTACACATCTCATCACAAGCACACAGCCAGAGGCTCTCAGCTGTCCTCATGCATTACCACTGTAGTGCTTGTACTTTACAGGCATGGTCTACGACTCTGAAGGGGAGTCATGCGTCGGATGAGAGGTCCCGCTACAACAACCGAAGCAAATTACAATCACGGTCTTTAATTACCTTCGAGAAAAACATCTGCTTTTCATATTTCACAGGCAGTGATGGGTTAATATTGGCGGACTATTTGTGAATGGGTGTTTGTCTGTGCAGGAGCGTTCCTGTCAGTGCAGCCAACTGTTCAATAAATGTCTGTCTCTCATCCCTCTACTGCTTTGTGAGCCCAGTAACTGCATACACATAGTACTACTTTATATTTCATATTGTGTGCAATGCAAAGGGAAATATTGTGTGCATGCGATACGCCAATGACCATGAGTACAGATAACGTCCGGAAATAGCCAGAAAGTCCGAGTAGAGTGGGCGGAAGGTGAGGTGGGTGACTCAAACCAACACTGGACTTTGGCAAGGGAGACGACTGTCTGATCGTCATTCCCGATTGCGACTTTCTCATTGCAATGCAAGTCATGACTGTGTATCAAATAGGACCTTTGCGTGTCCAACTGCAATTAACAGAACCTTGAGAAGTATCATTCGATATGTTCTGTGACTCTCACCTTACCTGCCCTGTGCTTCGTGTCAAGCTTGGATATCATGATCATTGAAGGGGATGTGTTGTATTTGTTGGCGTTTGATTTCCTAGATGTCCATGTGGTTGTTCGTATGCAGATTGGTGGGATAGTTTCTTCTCTCACGCTTTGCCAAACAGCGCTGGTTGCTCCTGATGTGTACAATTATTTCTTTAAAAGAATATCTAAGCCCACAAGGATTCTCAGCAATTAAAGCTATACAATGTCATGAAATCAGTTGGTTAAACTGACAAAGCCTTTTTTTTAAGACTGCTAGAATGTTTCAACACCAAACAGCAAGGATCTTCTTTCAGTCCTAGAAAAGATTGACTGTACCGACCTGCTGCTCGTAAAAAGTGTAGCGGCGCACAAAAACACAGGTGGTGTTTAACACCTGCGTTTTTAAAATAGGAAGGATTCAGGAATATGAAGAGCAAAGAGTTGAGTTTAGTCATGACTTGTTCATGTTATGTTACACACTTTTGGAAAACGACTCGCTTGTGTTATTAAAGGAGCAGTGATACAAACGTGAAGCACAGCATCCTCATGTTAATGAATGATCTTTTTTTTATTCACAGAGGCATTGTTATCATTATAATAGTCACACAACAAGCATGAAAACAGCGGCTGCTATAATAGAATTATCCCTTTTTTTCCACAAAGAAACCCTAAATCGATCGCCAGCTTTGGTCTTCAGTGAAAAATGGTACATGAATGAATCTGAAGTTGTCACAGGCAGTTTGAGCTTCGGCATCGATTGGCACTAATGGAAACTTGACAACGGGCTGCACATTAACAACAATGTAAAGCTCTTTTCATTAATTTCAGTCATTGTTGCTACATGCACATTACCAGGCTGCAGGGACTAAAAATCTATTTTCTTCTTTAATTTGACACACGTCTGTTTAGTCGGGGCTCTGTGGACACAGACATCCGACCTTTAAAATCCGATTTGAGTCACTTTCACACGTGGCCATGTGCCGACGACGAAACCAATCAATGGGTGTCGAACGGAGGACAAGATACAAGTCTGGTGCAATTTTGAATGTGTCAAGACAGCAAATCATGGGTTGAACAATGAGGCTTGTAATGTGAACGTGGCTCATGAGACGCTCGGGGCAACTGTTCCGGCTGCCGCGTGAGTAGTGCATGTGCGTCTCAGGAGTGTTTTTCTAAAGCCCGAACCAGACAGAGACACTAAAACTGTTACCAGATGCCTCAGAAAATTCATAAAGAGCGTAGAACATTGAACCATGAACAGCGAAGACTATTGGGGCTTCATCATTTTCTACACTACAAAAGCTGAGAGCCGGACCATGAACAAGAATCTGCTCGGTATTGGCTCATACGTCTACTGTTTTTCTTATATCAGTTACATTGTTCCTTCCCCATGTCTGTTCTCTGAAAGGTGAGGCGTCAACAGAGCTAATTCAACTCATCAAGCAATGTTTACTGAGGGAGGAAACACAGGTACCTGGCACTAATTCAAAACGCACGTCCACGCGCGGAGGCTGCGGAGCGACGGGAGGCCGGGGAGGGGGCTTTGTTAAGTAAATGATCAACCAGAAGGTTTAATTGAAAGGAACAGAAGAGGGAGGAAAAATACGGAGCTCTGTATAAATGGATGAGTGGAGAGTTGATGTAGCACGGAGAAGTACAAGCATAAAAATTCTGTTTACTGGGAGAGTGCTGCCAATAGAGGATGTTGGCACTATAAAACTATCTTTTGCATTCCTCTACAGCAGCAGTCTAGATTATTTGTGTACCGGCCAACATCAAGTGTATTCAGAATCTGTTTGAATGCCCCAATGGCATTTCTCTGCACAGCAAAAGATTTGTTGTGGTTTTGTCTTTGTCCTTTTTGCTGTTTTTTTTGTATTAGTTTGCTGTTTTTTTTTCTTCAAACTTGCAGATTGATGCAGTCGGTGCAGTGATTATTTGACCGCATGTGTCTGCTGCATCTGTGACAGTGTAAGTTACCTGTACAGCTAAGAAGTGCCGTGGTTTGACGGATCAGTTTGAGCAGTCTGTGCACAGAGACGATTCACAACCACCTGAGAGAAGACGGCTTATGTGTGCATCATCCCCCGGGACACCATCCCACTTTTCAGCTCGAAAAAAGCTCGGCCTGATGTTGCTGGGTTGCGCGAATAGTTTCTGGGAGCAGAAAACATCCCTGTTTTACAGCGGTCTCGCTATTGACCAGACATCTCCCCTATTGAGCCTGTGTGGGGTGTTCTGGATGGTCAGGTACATTAGCGTGTTCCTGTCCCAGGAGGATCTGTGAATTCCACACAACCCAAGGTGCAGAAATTGGAAAAAAGTCTGCAAGCCTCAATCAATAATCTAAGTTCTATTTGAACGAGATGCACTGCTAAAATGGTCTTTTTATAGACTGTTAAACAGGAAACTAGGAACCTTCTCAGCCATTATTTATACACATTTTTAATAATGTTGATTCCAAAAAGCCAAATTATTTGGTTACAATTCAGGAACCACAAATTCACAAGACATCTTAAGTGTTGCAGCTCTTTAGCGTGGCCTTTATATTTTTGTTCAGTGTATAAAATATATATTGAGAGCTTTAAAGATGCCGGTTTGTGGCTTTTTGATCTTTGCACAAGCTGCATCCGCCTTGTTCCAGGATATTATGCTAAGCTAAGCTAAGCTAATTACCTCCTGGCTCAACTGGAATAACAGATTGACGTGAGAGTAATATCACTCTTCTTCTATCGTCTATCTCTCAGCCAGAATGATGAATAATTAAATAATTAACAAATTTAAAATGATTTTTTTTTTTCCTTTACATGATTCACAAATGTCTAGTCGCACGTTAATCACTCAGTCTAATCATTTATATTTACATCCAGAAACCATTTGCTTTGGTGAAGGCAGGAAATCCATCCGCATACTTAAAGCCGCTTTGGGAAATGCTCGGCCGTAATAAATCATGTATGATTTGCGGTTAATGGGCTAGCACATTCAAAACTACGGTCCTTTAAACAGCAGAGTGGTGAGCTGCATCAACAGTGCAGCCTTTCCCCACTGAAGACACCCTCACTGACCTTCTGAGAGGCACTGCTCTGCCAAAGAAAAGCAAACACCTCATTTATCTGGCGGCCAGTGCAAAGAGTAGAGGCCACAGGAGGCCCGTGGAGCTGGCAGTCGGCTCCTTGGCTGTGACAAGATGAGCCACCTGAGCTCTTGGCTTTGGGAAGAGGCAATAGCCACTCGGACATGTGGGATGGCATGCAAATGGGAAGTTTGACAAAGCACAGCCCAGACATAAGAGCCTCCAGGTCAGAGGACACACAGATACTAAACTAAAAGACCCCTTCCCAAACTGCAGTTCACTGCAGCTGAATGCTAAATGTTACTTCATGCAAAATTGCAATCTTGAGAATCCATTTAAAACACCTAATATCAATGCGCATTAAGAGGTGTTATTAAGTCTGAGAAGCATCTTCAACAGCAAGAGCAACAGTGCGGGCGCAGGAGAAATAGTAGCCAATTAAGGCTGTTTGTAGTCATACATAAGAAATGACAAATGCTCTGATTGCCGCGATGTTTGGTGATGGCTTGTTGAAGACCGTGTCTCGTCTGAAATCCTGATTAAGAATAAACAGCGCAATCAGGCGGTGTGATTGCAGAATCTGCCTCTTAAATGTTCAATTGTGACCTTGATGTGATGCATTCACCGACTCAAAGGAGGAGGAAGGAGGAGAAGGCGGGATATTTGTCGCACCATACACAAACACACCCTCAACACACACTTTTACACACAGTTCAGTGAAGACAATCTTTACCAATGATCCACTGTGAGTCTCCACTGGCCACTTTAAATCCACTCCAAACTGCACTCCTGCTACCGCGGCACTGAGCGAATGAGTGTGTGCATGCTCTGTGTCTATAGGTTCAGTGAAGTGTAGGCATGTGGTCTGAAGAAATGTTTTCCTAATAAATCACAAGGGAGCTTTTAAACCAATGTGCAGTGCAGTGGGGAACAGTCCTTTCCCCATCCCCTCTGAGAACACCTGAAGCACACAACGCTTGACTGCTAATGGCTCTGTGGTAAATCACATCACGCGCTGTAGAGCCGACTCGCTATTTGGACCTTCCTGCGGTTCTCTGGTGCTCATCTGGCGCGATGACAGCCAAGACAAACACAAAACACACATACAGATGAGCACACACACACATCCTTGTTTAATTGGATTCATGGGAACCTATTATTGCCCTAATGCATTGTCTAGACCTTTACTGCATAACCTTAACCATCACAGCGGAATGGCTAACCCTGATTGTGACCCTAAACCGAAGTATAATCATCAAACAGCTATTTAATGTTGTGGGGACCAGCATGTTCCACACAGAGCTGTCGGACACTACATGTACAGTTAGCTCCTGGTTTTTAGTGCGGAAACATCTACTTCACAGCATCAGACAGGAGAGGAGAGAGGAGAGAGGAGAGAGGAGAGAGGAGAGAGGAGAGGAGAGGAGAGGAGAGGAGAGGAGAGGAGAAAAAAAAAAAAATA
>CAAKHC010019383.1:27256-38034 GCA_901007825.1 Macroramphosus scolopax | reverse complement strand
AGAGGAGAGGAGAGGAGAGGAGAGGAGAGGAGAGGAGAGGAGAGGCATGTCTATGTCAAAACAGTGAAGGTCATGCTAAGATGAGGCCCAATTAAGCCCCGGCCTGAGACGTTGTGCCTGCAGCCCTGACTGCAGAAATGCCCTGTGTTTCGGTGTGTGTGTGCGTGTGTGTGTGTGTGTGTGTGTGTGTGCGTGTTTGTGTGTGTGTGTCTGTGTGTTTCATGTGTTTACGGTTTGTCGTCTGGGTTGTCATGTGTCCTTGTTGTTTGTGCGCGACAATATAAACCTTCACAACAACCATTTTGACATTAAATAGCTGGAAAGCTCTATTCGTAATTACATTAATAAAGGTTGTATTCCATATCGGTTCACAGCTCTAATTAACGGGATCAGTAACAACAGTTTAAAGGGTTTCTTGTCAAAATGGCTGCTGTGAAAAAAGCAAGCAAGTAGGCGGTTGAGCATTAGGAAAAATCATTCTAGCGTACATGAAAGCACAGAAAGTCCATCAGCAGAGAGAAACAAGAAACAAGATGCTCTTTTTTTCTGTGCTGCACTCCACTAAGCTGATGGGACATTAATGTAACGTCTGGGATGAACAAGTAAACAGGATAAGAAGAGTCAGAGTGAAACAATGATTATTTATTAATGTACACACACTAGCACACAGTCTCACGCAGACCTCAGTGCAGCGACAGTAACCCCTGCACAGCGACAGACAGTGGTCAGTGATCAACAGCTCAGCCAACAGTCCAGAGCAGTGACCGATCCATCACAGACCGCTGTCCCCCGATCAATCCGGGCTGGACACTTGGGGATCGCAAAGCTGTCAGACAAACCTTTCTATCAGGGATGCATTCACCGACAAACCAAGTCAAAAGCTCTTGAGATGCCGCAGCAACATCTCTGAGACCAGTCGCCAAATCCATCAAAGCCGTCCAAGAGCTAACGACAGGGCATTAGAAAGTAAGCAGATGTTTGACACATGCAGTAACACAGCAAGACACACAGACAAACACGGATGCACATGTACGCACACCCACAACAGAGTTGATTAGTAGCACTCTTGCCTGACTAATGATCGAGTGACTGCACCGGTGTCTCTTCATATTCCACGCTATATTTTCTTCTGAATTAATTTTGCGGTAAGACAGTTAATTACAAAACAGAACTGGTAACCACGAGAGTTCATTTGGAATTTGCCGGAGCAGAACTGCTAAGATAGTCTAATCACAGAGCGGAATTTATCCGCAGAGCTTCTTCACAAAACCCCACGAAAATAATCATTGCTCAACAGCCTTGTACAATAAAATCTGTGACCACAGAATGTGACCTTCATTATCAGACCGGCTACTGGCTGCCGGGCAACTGACTTGATTTCCTCCTGATTTGGAAAACAAGCAACATTGTTTGCATTTCCGTCCTTGCTCTGTGCCGACAACACACAGCGAAGGCTATTTGAATGGAAATTACACTTTAAAAGTGCAATTTTCTTGTAAACAATGTGAGAGTCAAAATAAATGCCCTTTCCCCCGAACAGTCGTTGGTCACTCAACAAAGTGCACATACAAATATGCACACACACACACACACAGATGAGCTGGCCTTCCACTGGTGCAATGAACTCGAAAGCCTTAGATTTTGAACGCAGCATGCGTCACTGCTTCAGGCAATCTTATTACTGACTAGTGACTCTACTGGGAGGACATCTGACTGGCTATGAGCCCTACAAATTTACATATTAAAATCAATTTGACGGTGTCCTCAGTTGTTTCATTCACCACCCTGAGGTGGGGTGCTGCACAATAAATACCAGCAAGAATCAAAGTCTGTTGGAGACAGGCTGCGATGTAATAACTTCACGCCCGTTTGTTGCAGAGAGACAAACGATCAGATGGAAGGTGAACATGGGTAGACGGATACATGAAGAGATGGAGCAACAGTAAGCTGTCATGTTGGCCTTTTCACCTCTTTCGTAACCCTCCTGGCTCAATCTGTTCAACTCAGCACATCTCCTACCCCCCCCCCCACACACACACACACACATACACACTCAACTGAACTCAACGTACATAGACTACAAATCCCAGTGTTAGCTGAAGGCTCAGCGTGGACAACACTGACTGAGTAAATCCACCTGGGGAGGTGCAGCAGGTCAGCCAGCTGCACCTGTCATGTCTGGTCCTGTTTGTTAAACTTTTGTGTTTCGTTTTGAGTCATTTCCTGTTTTATTTTAGGTTTCTGACACGTCTTCTTATTTCAGACCTCCTGCCTCTGTGTGTTTCCTGTCTGCCCCGCCCTGATCGGTCTCACCTGTTTCCCGTTACCTTCCCTCCCCCCCGGTGGGTTTAGCCCGACTTCCCACGTCTCGTTGCAAGTTAGTCTTTGTTCCTATGTGTCAAGCGTTCCAGCTGTTTGCTCCTCCTGTTTGCTCTCTGTGTACGACCCTCGCCTGTCCTTCTGACTTTGCCGTTCGCCTGTTCCATATTGGAATTGTTTGTCTGCAACCTGATTGCCGTTCTGTGTACTGAACCTTGTTGAAAATGTGAAGAGCTTTTTATTATAAGCTCTATGTGTCTCGAGTCATCGCAATTGAGTCCAGCAGTTCTGTACTGTAGCCTTCACAGCTGCTGCTGACTTCACGTTGCTCTATATGAGTCTGTACCTACGACTGCCTCTCAACTGGCTAAATCCCCATTTACACCTTTTTTAGGGATTACTTTCCTTCAACTAAGTAAATGTAGTCAACAGAAGCAGATAAGGTTTGGTGGCATTCATTGACCACATTCTGTAAACTGTAAGTTGACACTCACGTCTTAGTACTGTCAGTGAGTTTAAGCCAGCCGCTGTGTTTCAGTGAATGTGTACGTCTCTTCCTGTTGCTATAAATCTGTGCATATAAGAATTCACTGCTCTGCGCCTGCAGGAAGACAGATGGGAGGATTAGAAGAACCAGGCTGGTATGTAAAATAAAATGTGTTTTTTTCAAAACAGCAAAATCTACCGACAACAAACCTTTTGAAGCTGCAGTATTTTACAGGAATTAAACAGTGAGGCGTTCTGGGCATCAAGCTCTTTATGGTATTCATGATCCAGTATCTGCTGTTAGCTGTAATGAGAGACTAGGAGCTATTAACCAATATCAATAGCAGCAAAAGTCAAATAATGTGTTTACTCACATGCAACCCACAAGGATGAGACAAATGGACATCAAATACAACGAGTCAGCATAGTTGGCTGAAATTAAATATACTACCTTAATATTCTTCTCCATAAATCTTTTGATTGGCTTTGGCTACCCCAGAGCTAGATCTCTGATTAGCGTGTAGAGCTTTTTAAATATCACACTGGTGCTTCAGCTTCATAAAAAGCCCCGCTGTGTGAAGCCCAGGCAGGCAGGAATGGAACACGGAGAGAAATCATCCTGTTTCTCTTCTACTATCCACTCATGTCTCACGTTTCTCTGGCTTTACTCCCTGTTCTACTGACTAGAAATAAATTACCAGATTCCGCTGATTCCTTTGCTCCTCTACAATATAAAATTGAAACAAAATGTGTTGGACCTTTTGGGATTGTGGCACATGAGAGAGGGAAACATTGGCCATCTGCAGGCCACTCAAGTACTCGCTGTTTTCCAGCTCATCAGTGTCTTGACAGATGCAGCCTGTACAACAATGATGCCAACATTACATACTTGATATCCTTCAGTGATGCATCTTTCACTCATCCACCAGTCATGTGACGATGTGCCCTGTCGAGTTTATCTTAATCAGGAAGAAAAAAACCATGAGGCAAACAAAACAGGCTGCGTTTCAGGAGCTGTCTGGCGCTGAAACGGCATTAAGAGCCCACAGGGAGCCTTTCTTTTTCTGAGGATTACCTCAAACAGGAAAACATTGGCATTATGGTAAAATTAACAGCTCTCTAATATTTGCTTCTCCTCCGGGGTGATTTAGGAAGTGAGTGCTAGAGAAGCAAACCAATAAAGACTTACTGTCTTGCCACCTGACTTAAACAAAGGAAGCATCGCACCCAACTGGTGAGACAAAGAAAAGGCCAGGAGAGGAAGGAAAGGTAGCCAATGTGAAACCAGGCTCGTCCACCCGCACCTCATCCAATCACTGGAAAATACTCTACTGCGCCCCTGTCATTAATTCAGCAGACAAAAACTGTTACCGAATGTCATCATTTATTTATAGTATTTAATAGGGAAAATGCTTTGCTTGAATAATACATATGGTGGGAGAGGGCTGTAGCGCTGACGTTTTTTTTTTTTTTTTTGGGGGGGGGGCTTTGATGAATATTCACAAGCTGCGTCAGGAGGGATTGGGGCAAAGTAGCTTTTTTTCTGCGTCTGCCTCATGAGCTCATGAGCTTTGTCAGCTCTGCCACTGACCATGATGACACAGCTGCGCCGCTCATTTGCTTGGCTAAAGGTATGGTGGCTAGTTCAATATGGCTAATGCCAGGCTATTATATTATTAGCTAAGGCAAAGCCACCAGAAGCCCATTCAGGCTGGGCTCCATCTGCTCGGTGGTGTCCGCTCTGTGACGGGGCTGAACGCGGAGCTGTCAATCAAGCAGATTGACGTCCTTTGGCGAGCAAAGGTACAGGCTGTATTAGGCTGATGAAGCGGCCGTGTGACCACGGGGACAAAGATGCCAAGTGGACAGCAGCCTAAATCATGAGGTATGGTCATATGGGCAAGCACATGTGCTCTGCTGCTACACACAGGCGTGCACGCACGCACGCACGCACGGAGAAACCACACGCACACACACACACACACACAGTATAAATCCATGAACTTGAACAGACAATACAAAGTGCACACTTCATGATCATTTATGCAATCACAATTTAATATGCTGCTGTGAGTGTTTTCACAGCCTAATCGGATCAGGGCTATCTAAGTCCGTAAATTAGTCTCCCTGCAGAAATCTTCCAGCATCCCTCCATCCCCAATACCGCCATAGCCAAATAGCCTACAAAAGCTGCCTCAACATAAGTACAAGAACAAGGTGCCCCTCAGAAATTGCTCCTTTTTTCTTAACCCTCCTCCGACCCTTGAGAAATTTGCACATGTAAACTCCGACCTAAATTCACAGACTGAAAGACAATGTCCACTGCCTGCTGTCCACTGTCTGCAGCGTAGACCACGCTGACTGCAAAGAGGGAAAATCATGAAAGCTGCGCTGAGAATTTCTTGTGGTTACAGATTTCCAAATACAGGACTCCAAATTCATTGAGGGCAAACAATAAAAAGATCAGAGATGTTCACCTCAGAGATGAACCTTGAATATCTTTGCAAGACAATCGTACAAACCACTGTCCAATTACAGCTGCAGGATTCCTTATCCGATTTAAAACAGTAAGGATTAAAGCCAATTATCAGCCACAGCAACATCACAACTGAATCCCCTCTGGTGACAGAAGGGTTTCCTACTGCAGACATTCTCCAGTCAAACAGTCTAACCCGAGCCCAGCGATCCTCCCCGCTGATACTGTGCAGTTGATTGGCTGCTTGTCTTTGCTCCATCCCGTGCCAGGGTGTCTGTTTGTTTTAAGCATAGCAGAAGGTTCATCATCGGAACATCATATTTTTCCAATTAGCAAATTCTCTGTTAAGATTCACAGTTTGTCATCCGTATTTCTGGACAAACGCCACATTGAATTCTCGCACATTCACGCCTTCCGCTACAAGTGTCAGCATTAAGCTAAGCGTAGCCAGGCACTGAAAAATGTTGCAAGTCAACCTCATGCAAACAACGGAACCAATCTGTTTCCTTCCTCCTTCCCTTCCTTTCTTTCCTTTTCTTGCCTCCTGACGTTCGTTCTCCTGAGGTGGGACGATCTGCTTTATTATCATCTTGGCCAGAGTTGGAGTGGAGCCACAAAGAAGCAGTGAACCTCTCTAAAAGAATAATATTCATCCTTTGTAATGCTTCATCTAACCGAAAATGTAAAAATGGGGGCAGTGAACTGGCAACACCGCAGAAAGCAACACCTCTTCAGAAGACAATCACGTTAACAGAAGAGGCTGTGATCCGGCGGAAGAATAAAGGAGTCCAAACAGAGCGAGGCAACAAAAGAAAGAGACGACGAGGAGGGAGAAAGACAAACAGATCCTCTACAAGTACTGCAAGTACAGTAAGAAGCAAAATACACACACACACACATGTCACATACACAAAGCCCTGCACATGGGTGCTCAACCAATAAGAGACAGAATCACAATGAAGTTGGTCTGTTTTCTGATCTTGGTGGTTGTGTGACATTGCATCATGGGAAACAGATCCAGATCAATCAGCAAGCCTGCTGATGTCAAAGTCTAACACAGGATCACACGACAGGAGACTGAGGGATAATATATCCTGTGTGTGAAACGTACAGTCGAGGCAGGAAAGAAAGAACATGAGCAACAGCGAGAGAGAGATTTCTTGTGACCATTTCACAAACTGCTTGCTTGAATCCCTGCTTAATTTCCCAGGGGGTCATGAGCAACTCTGCGGCTCCTCTTGCTGCCATTCTCTATCTGACACACTGCCATACGCTCATAAATGAGAGAGAGAGAGAAAAAAGGCAAAGTTTGTTTTCTTCCCCCCCTGAACAACATCCTTCATTCCTCGGACCTCCCCCACATTGATCAGTTTGTAGCCAAGAAGTGCTGCTGTGCCAGAGTGAAGTTTCCTCTCAGTGGAAGAATTGAGTGACCTATTTGGCAAAGTGCAAGTGCCATCCAAGATAATGTC
Organism: Macroramphosus scolopax; assembly: GCA_901007825.1. Lineage (NCBI taxonomy): Eukaryota > Metazoa > Chordata > Actinopteri > Syngnathiformes > Centriscidae > Macroramphosus > Macroramphosus scolopax. The sequence goes on along the minus strand of CAAKHC010019383.1, from coordinate 31,281 downwards.
TCCAGTTTCCTTCTTTGGGTCACTGACTGAACTGACATGAGCTGCATATCAATTTTCACAAAAAACCAATAGCTCCCTCCGTCCCTATCCGCCTCACCTGGAGGCTTACGGGGGAGAAAAAGGTTGGAACGAGAAGAGGTGGACTGGTGGCGCGAAATATCTCAGTCCTACAGCGACACTGTTAATATATTTTAAGGATGATGGACAGAAGCAACTTTCGATGAAGCACGGAGCAAAGGTGGTGCTTGTAGCTGAACAGACAACCATCAGCATGACATCACCCCATCAGGCAAACACACAATGGTACTCAGATTATTTTAGTTTCTAACTTTAGGCTATTTGAGGTAAAGTCAAGTGATAGGACAGGTTTTTACATAATATAAGATACAAATAATCTGCAGGAAGTGAAAGCAAAAGGATCTTGTCCAACTAAAATAAATTACCAACACATCAAAACAGTTATTTGGACTAAAAATACTGCAATCTGGAGTGATTTCTGGAAGTGAAATGACGGTTCTCTTACAAAGGCTACACACTTTTTTTCCCTCAGCCATAGATCTTTGTCTTTGAACAGCACTTACAAGCTCATCACCACCGACTGTAACGTGCATCATCTGTGAAACAACCAGTTGTCCGATGCAAGCGGGTGTTAAAAGACCCTGCATGGACTTGATGTGCAAGATTTGATCCTAAAATGCCCCGAAAAGCAGCTGGAGAGAACTCACCTTTTGGAGGAGGTGAGGTCCAGTCCGGAGGAATGTGGCGCGGTGCTGCAGCCTCCCAGGAGCGTCGGTCGGATACGGTGCAGGTGGTAGCGCCACGGACGGGAGCGGAACCATCCAACGACGCGTAAACACTCTGCAAATGAAAACGAAGCGGTGCTGGGTGTCGGGGAGCAGAGACCTGAAGACGCTTTTTTCTCCCGCCTGCAAGCGGTGTCTCCTTCCTGGGTGTCCGCGCGTCTTCCAGAGACGAGCCGAGTCAGCAGGCGCGATGAGTGGATGAGCTCCGGAGCGGTGCGCACCTCTCCAGCAGCTGAGCGCTACTGAACAAAAGAGGGATCCGCAGGCTCCCTATTCAAATAGCTGGAGAGGGATGGAGGAGGAGAGGAGGGGGGAGGGAGGAGGGGGGGAGGTTGACGTGCAGAGCAGAAGTTCCTGCATGTAACATGATCGAATACCACAACACAATTCAAAAGCAGGTAATGCGGCTTAATACATTGGGCTGATTTGTTATTGTCTGCCAGTGTGATAAATTACCCGGTGGGGGGGGGCACAGCACCTACACAGCTACTGGGCCCGAATCCCCTCATGTAATTTATGAGACAGAAAGGGAGAGGGTTTGGTTGTGATTCGGCACCTCTGCCCTGCTCCTATAGGCCCTTGTTTGAGTGGTAATTAATAACCTCGGGGAGAGAATTAGCTTGTCTGGCAGTCTGGCTGTGACCTGGACCACAGATCCACTTCAGGTGGGATGCAGTTGGTCGAGCAGCATGGAACATGTCTTTCTATCTGAATTTGACCTAAAAACTGCAGTAAGGAAGGACAACTTTTCATCACTGTTTACCTTCTGGATGCTGTCCTTGTCAGAGTGCTGGCAGTTAACAAAAACATCATTACTATTCTCCTTGTGAGAACAAAAAAGCGCAACTGGAGAGTGATGCCTACAGACATTTGAGAGATCTTGCAAAAAAGGGATGCTGTTATCCATTCAGTCAGAGCGACCCACCGCTTTGTTGAATGTAAAGTATAATGATCCCCCATGAGACGCTGCGCTGCGTGCAGGGAGATTAAGGCTTTGTTCCACAGACTTGTAGGCCTATTGTATCCTCCTTTGTTGGTTTTCCTAAATACAGTTTTCTATAGGCTGAGTATTTTCACCAGATGCCAACATGCTTTCAGAACCTGATGCAGGATGTTGTAATGAAGGTCTTTGAAGGGAAAAGTAAGATGTGCCTCCTTGCGAGGCTTGCAGAGACTGTAGCAGCTGTCCGTGGTTCTGAACCACATGAGCGCCACAGCCGGGGCTTTATATCAACATGGAAATCATGTGTAAGCTGGAAATGCACTAAAAATAAATCATCACAATGCTACTAAAGTTTGACATTTCATGTATCCTGTTTTTTTTTCAAATACAAAACAAAACATGGGCGGATCTGAGAAGCAACTCAAAAGTGCCACTTGCTAATGAGGCAACTATTAGAATCTTCTAATGAGCAAAGACGAGATAAAACACAAGCTCTAAACTCTCCGGTCGGCAAAACATGAAATTATTTTGACTGTTTGTTTGTTGTTTTGTTGTGTCAGGAGACAAAAACAACTTTGCCTTCTGTTCTAAACTGTGCAGCTGGACTTCTTCCTTTCCTAAAACACAGCTATGACTCTGCTGCCCTTTAAGCAGAGGAAAATATCAAGCATGAAATATGTCTTATTGAAAAGTGTAATCCATAAGTTATGAGTACAAACCTGAATCACAAAACAAACAGCCCTTTTCATTTCCTCTTGGTCACACACAGTGTTTTGATCCTGCTTTATATACACTATTATATACTACTGGTATATAGCGGTGAATAAGTTTCAAACAGTGCTGCCAAGAGGTCCCCTGAAGATGATTCTTAAAGATGTTGGACCTTCTGACCTTTTGTCTCGCATCACCCTCATGAGACAGTAAAGTATTTCAAGAAGTAAAGGCCAGACTTAAAGTGAACACTTTCAAAGTCTTTTTATTTGCAGAGACATAAAGAAGAAATGTGAAAAGTGATGAAAGTAATGAAAAGTTATACTGGGGTTGAATGTAATAACTTTATGATGTCATCAAATGTATTTGTGTCACACTGAATAAACAAACCATTAATTTGTGCTTGAGGCTGTCAGCACGTTCTGTCGTCCTCAGGCTGTATTCAGGTGTGAGGCCTCGGAGCAATCTGGAATACGAGCATGATAATGATAACATCAGATAATGAAGGGATTCAAATAGCTGTAATGTGTTCTCTTCTGCCGCTGCTCTTCTACGGTCTGCAGTTTATTCCAAAGCTTTGTTAGCGCAGAGAAGAGCTCATTATCAGTTAGTAACTGCAGTTAAAAGCAGGCAAATTAAGAAGTGACTGAGAAGAACTTGATTATTCAACGATCATAATAGACTCTTTGTAATATTGTTCATCAGCCACAGTGTGTCACATGCAACGGTATCAACATACAGTAGAGCCGCAGTGGGGCTGTTATTTGATCGAGCATGAGATGAACCGATAGCTGTTGAAGGACACTTGTCTCTACACATCACGTAGAACATATCTCACTATAGTTTATGGACAGTCATTGATGGGATATTGCTGTGCGACAGTTAAAAGCGTCAAATTGTAGTTCCGCTGCAGCTATCAGCGGCTGGCTGATCCCCAGTATGATGTGACAGAGCTGCAAGCAGAAACCAAACCGACTCTCCAGAGGGTTTGATGCTAAGAGGACTGCGGTGGCACAAACCCTAAAGCTCATGCTTATCGAATCTCTTCACGCTCTTCAAAAGGCCAAAACCTTTTGACGATAATGATGATGACATTTGAGATGATGATGAAGACTTCTGAGACAGCTCCCTCTTTCTTGCTTTGGCTCTTTGTTAGCCTCCGCTCTTTATTCTCCTCCATGTCCTGGACTGACCAGAGTGCAATCAAACTACAAACAAGAGTAAATAAAGAAACGGCTTATATCGATCCCAGGGATTTGCAGCTCTCGGTAAATGTGTTTATCTTGTGAAGCCACTACATTATACTTGGATTAAATACATATTTGATGTGGTTTCTGGAGCTTAAGCAGTGCATCACATGGAAGCATCCTCTGGCTTGCGTTTATTACATTTTGTTAATACCTTAATTAAGCAAAGCAGGAGAGAAATTAATCCCTGAAGAAAAAGGTTTGAAACACTGTCCAGCCACCCCTGAAACCCCATGGAATAATTAGGCAGAGCCGAAAAAAGAATTGTACCCCCCCCCCCCCCCCCCCCCCCCCACACCCCCCACACACACACCAAAACAC